>JAKCPI010013626.1:0-213480 GCA_023213315.1 Euborellia annulipes
TTCAATTTTTGAAGCTTGTTAATTTTATTTTACTAGCTCGTTGTTTATACACAACCCACAACATGTATAAAAAAAATTTCTAAGATCCCTTAATTTAGCAACATTATAAGATTTTATAGCCATTTTTAGAATTAAATTTTATAAAATTTGAGTATAAACAGATGAAATCAATCAATTTGACAATTATTTCAACTAATGGAAGAGCATCAAATTTTTTTTCCAATTCGATCGGCGCCCAGAGAGCAGCCAGGAAGACTTGCGTGACTCTTGTCTAAGCCTTTCGCCTTGCGCGAGATCGCTTTTCAAAAAATCGCTAAATCTCTCTTATTTATTCACGGATTTGAGGCAAAATGCAAAACTGGTCTCTTGAATTAATTATAAAGCCATAGGAATTTTTCTATTTAGCTACGCCCACATAAAATGAGGGTTTGTTGATGACACTCACGACTTGGAATGCCAACTCCCGCCAATATTTTCTAATTTATTGTTTTTTAATTAAATAAACACATTTAGGGCTTGATGTCGATTGAATAAATTAAAATATAAAATATTCTAACTAAAACAATCCATTTTCGGCCAAGGAATGTCCTAAAAATAATAAAAAATCGATTTTAATTTATTTTGAGAGATGAATTTTTTCTTTTCAAAATAATAAAAAAACTATTCAATATATAGAAATAGTGAATAGTGCATTAGAATCAGCACTAAATCCTGAATCTTACACATTTATGTCAATTACTAGTTTGCTCTATTTAATAAGAGAGAGTCACATCTATGTTTGCTTGAATTTTCGTAAATTTGCTAAAAACTAAAAAAGATATAAAATTTGTGTTTATTGATTCGTTATCTGCATTAAATACAAAATTTATACGATATCTTAAATATCTTCTACCTTTTATGTTTAATGATATTAAGCCTTCTCAAATTTTGTATCGTTTTTTGAGTATAACTCGAAAAATAATTGAGATACAAAAATAACAAAAGTGGATTCTTAATCAGTGGCGTAGTGAGCTTAACTTGCGGCCGGGGCACAACACACCCCAACATTCGAAAACCATGTCATTATACAGGGGCGTATATAGAACTCAAAAATTTTCTTGCCTGCGGAAAATTTTTTGCCCTGCTGTTAAAATCATTTTACCTAAGTGGGCTAAGTTTTGCGGAATTTTTCCCCCTTCCTGCGGAAAAATTTTATTTTTTTTTGCGGAACCAAATTTTTCCGTCACGCGGAAAATTTTTTTAATTTTTTTCCCGGACATTAAAATTATTTTTTGTTTTGCGAATTTGTTTGGCGCCCCTTTGTGAGTAGCGCCCGGGGCATGATGACCCCCCTTGCCCCCCTCTCGCTACGCCACTGGGAGAAATAGTTGTCATGGTAACAGAATTTAAATCTTTTTCTTTTTAATAACCATAGTTTATTTCAAGCAGTCAACATTTAAAATGCAAGTTTGAAACTAAGGTGCTATGGGAAACTTAATATACCTCGACACAAAAAATCTGGTGTGACGGTGCACAACTTTCTCTTACCGAAGTGTAATTCAGTAACACCAGATTTTTTTTTAGATGCTCTTTATTTAATTTAGATTCTACTAATAATAATTTTAATATTTTATTATTTTGTGGAATATAAAAATAGTTTTTTCTAATTGCTTCTGAGAAACAATGCATGACGTCATTCTCCAAATCCGTCTAGATTGTTAGAAAACCGGTTAGTGAGAAAATTAAAGAGAGCTCATCAGAGTAGCCAAGATAATCATAGATATTCAAATTGCCTTATTAAATAGTTCTTTTTTAATTCATTCAAATTATGGATTATTTTTACTTTCTCTTACCCTATACCCAGTAGCGTAGCCAGGATTTTTGCTTGGGGGGGGGCCCAAAAGTTTTATGACCCCCCCCCCCCTTTTCCAAGAAGCTTAAAGTGGAGAAATTTTTTTTAGATAATATAATAATTATAAATAAAAACAAATAAAAAAAAATTTTTTTTCTTGAAATAAAAAATAATTTTAATACAAAATTCCTAAATATGAGAGATTTTTTCAATTATTTATAAGTTTTTTGATAGATTTTAGAATTTATGAGAGTTAATAAAATAATTATTAAAAAAAAAGAAATCATTAGGGAAAACTATAGGTATTTTTTTGTTTTGGACAAGGCTTTGGGGGGGGGAAGGGCGGCCCCCCTGGGCACCCCCCCTGAATACGCCACTGCCTATACCGTATATGAAATATATAGAAATAGAAATAGAAATAGAAATTTATTTAAAGTTCTCTGAAGCAAAGCTTCTTAGAGAAAAAAGAGAAAATACAATAATATTTACGTACAGAGCGAGTTTAAGATTTAAATAAACAGTATATTCTTTTTTTTTTTTTTTATGATATGCAAGATTGACAATAAAACAACAAAATAAAAGAAACAATTATTAACATTAGCATTCAATCGACGACACGGCCCCCACCCCACACAGCGCCTAGCTAATGGAATAAATGTATTTGAATAGGACTCCCCTGAAAGAGCCAAGGGTCCTTGCCGCCTTAACTTCCTGGGGGAGAGAATTCCAGAACCTCGATGCTGTGATCAAAAATGACCCAGCAAAGGTCGAGGTCCTATGTTTGGGTATAACAATCTCGCTCCCCCCAGACCGGAGGACCCAAGATCTCACCTCGTCCTTAAATTTGAAAAGATCATAAAGGTACCCCGGTCTGTGAGTGCGAAAAAATTATATAAAAAAATCCCCAGGAAGTATTTTCGCCTTGCTCTCAGCCGCAGCCAGCCCATCTGAACATAGTACGGAGTAATATGGTCACAAATAGCCACATCATAAATAAATCTAATGCAAGCATTTAGGACTCTCAAGCCGCAAATCCAGCTCTCCAGAGAGATCATTATACACAAGACATCCATAGTCAAAATGCGGAAGTATTAGTGTCTTAACCAAGTGAATCCTAACTTTAGTGGGTAAAATTTGGGCATGCCTCCTCAACTGGTACAAGATTTTATATACTCTATTAGAGATGCGGCCTACATGATCTCGCCATGAGAATGTGGAATCAAGAATGATTCCCAAGTCATTGACAGACCGCTCGTATTCCACTACATCACCACCAACCACAATACGTGGAAGACCCATCTCCATCAACCTTGAGACAAATGCAGAGCTCCCCAGGAGCATCGCCTTAGTCTTCTGACCATTTATAATTAGGTTATTATTACTCGCCCAAGATGTGATGACTTCAATGTCTCGATTAATCCTGGTTATGCTATCAATAACGTTATCTGGCTGAAATGACAAAAATATTTGCAAATCATCTGCGTAAAATTGATAATTACAAGAACATAAGTTAGAAGGAAAGTCATTAATATACAAAGAAAATAGCAATGGACCAAGCACAGAACCCTGGGGTACCCCACTCCTAACAGGAAGAGGTTCAGAGGAGGATCCCCTCTCTCCCAGAACCATTTGTTGTCTATCACACAAGTATGACTCAATCCAGAGGACAGCGCTCTCAGAGAATCCGAGTTGAGATAATTTTTCGAGTAAAATAGAGTGGTTGACACAATCGAAAGCTTTTTTCAAATCAAAAAGGGCAGGATAGAGAAAGTATTGCGATCATGTCAAAAATTCGATGTTGAGATTTTGATGGGTATACATGTTTTGAGGTTTCCTGAGTCCAAAAAAGTGGGTCCCGCAAATTGGTCTCTGTGTGTGTGTGTCTGTGTGTGTGGACAGATTTTTAGCATGAAGGAATTGAGCTACCGGATTGAAATTTCATATTTAACTTAGGTACCTTCCCAGAATCTCAAAATAAGCTTTTGAACAAAATCGGCCAAAAAGTACTAGTATTTTACTAATGTACTTTTTCAGTTTTTTTCGATTTTCTCAAAATTCTCTCCAAGGATTTTTTTTTTAAATTCATAAATCAACTATTTTTTAAATGCTCTTTAAAATGTATATTCTCGTTTTGCCGTTGAATTCTTCTGAAGACCACTTTACTCTTGTTCTTCATAGGAAAGATAGGAGAAATGGTTACCATGGTAACCGAATTTAAATCTTTTTCTTTTTATTAGATTAAAAATCAATTATTATTTAAATTCCCATTTATTTTTATTTTATTTCTGTCTTTAATTGTTTCCGAGAAAACATATCTCTCTCTCTCTCACACAAAACTATCTTCTCTCTTTCTACGCGTTTTAAACTTTCCACCTTATCTTCGCATTGGGCCAATGTTAATTTCCTATAGGGATTTATTTATATGTTAATTTCGATTCAAAAGGGGGTCCCCTTTGGAATTTTTTACGCATTTAAAAATTTTTTTTCCAATTCTTATGAAATTTTGTATTTATTTACGATTCTATATTGTGTATAAAATGTCCAAATATGAGATTAAAATTTTGAAAAATAACCATACTTTATTTTAAGCAGTCAACATTTAAAATGCAAGTTTGAAACTAAGGTGCTAGCTATATATATATATGCGACAAGACAAGTTTTCTCGGGTTAAGTCGCGTGGGGTGCTGAGATTTACTCGACGTTTCGGCTCTCCTTTTGGAGCCATTTTCAAGAGAGAAGGAAGTTAGGAGGTAATGGTGGAGGGAAGTTGTTTACGGGGTCGCAGTCTTCCTGGGGACCAGGATATATATATTTTTTTCCCTTAAATAAACAAAAATCATTTTTTTTTTTTGAAAAATGAGAAAATTTTCTCTGAATTCGTAGACGTCAAAATTTAATATTTTTATATTATTCCTGATAATGAAAATGAAGATGAGGACGAGGATCAGTGCGATTTCGAAAAGACAACAAAATAAATAATATTAGGTTAGGTTAGGTTGAAGTGGCCGTAATATTAAGTCTATTTCATTATTATAACTTTGATTTACTGTTTCCAAGCTATTTATTCAGAAATTAATTGATGAGAAAATTTTGATATCACTTTGTATTTAATTTTAAAATATTAATACTATTTAAAATTGATGAATTTATCACTCGAATGTGAACTTATTTAAAAAATTTAGAGTGACGAAGGACTTTTCTATTTTTAGTGCAGAGGCTATAGCAATTTTACAAGCTCTGGCTTATATCGAAAGTTTAAGTGATTTTAATGATTTTCTGATAATTTCTGATTCGCAGAGTGTGCTTCTTTCGATCAAAAACTTTCACAAAAACAACTGTGATGATCACTTGATCTTCTACATAAGAGATAAGATTGTTAAGATCCATAAAAACATCGTGTTCCTTTGGTGTCCCTCTCACAGGGGAATCAGGGGTAACGATTTCGCGAATTCTCTGGCAAAAGATGCGATTAAGAGTGGAATTCTCCTCCATTCGCGTCTCTCTGTCTCGGATGCTGTGTCTCTGGTTAGGAGACACAGTATTTCGGAGTGGCAGGGGTCGTGGGAGGTGTCTTCCTTAACAAAAGGTTCTTATTTTTTCTCCATATGTCCAAAGGTTGGCGGCAGTCCTTGGTTCCATGACTCGCCATTGTATAGGAGGCTGCTGGTTCTCGTTGTTCGTCTTAGATTGGGACATATAGCGACCCCAAGGATGTTACATCGTTTCAAGATGAGACCCACGCCCTTTTGTGATTGTGATAATCAATCCATTGGGGACGTGGAGCATATTTTTCTTGGGTGTTCGAAAAACAAACATCAGGCTGATGTTCTCTACGGAGAAATCGGTCTCAAAGTTCCTTGTCCTACGAGTATGAGAATTCTGCTATCCTCTTTCGGTGGTTATCGTCGTGGAGCGGAGGAGTGTAAGTCACTTCTAAGATTTCTGATATCATCACGGTTGTTTTTGTGAGAGTTTATCTTTTAAATTCTTCTATTTTATAAGTAATCTTGTTTTTTAATGTTTAAATTCTTAAGTAAGAGCTGGCCAAATGGAGAATTGTCCGAGGCCATTTAATTAAATAAATAAATAAAATAAAAAAATTGATGAATGTGATTTTGATAAAAAGTTTCTATGCTACTAGTATTAAATATAAAGAGATTTTGAAGCATTTTTGCAAATATAATTGGATTTAGAGAATTTTTTAATCATGGGTCAAGGGACTTTGAAGCATTTTTTACAAATATATATCGCACATAGAGAATTTTGTAAAAATAATTTTTTATTTTTTTTCTCTAAATTAGTCATATTTTTAGAGATAATTTATGAATATCTGCCATAATTACAGTATTTACTTGCACAATTGATAAAAAAATGATATATAATCTAATAAAAACAATTTAAAACAGAAAAACTTAAATTTTGATTTTCTCAAAACTCGATATTTGGTCTTTGACACACCATTGAATAACAGGGTTCATATATCGTTGGCTTACAAGAAAACATGTCAAAGTCAAAAATTGATCATTTGTAAAAAAAATCTGGTGTAACTGGCGCACAGCACACGACTTTCTCTTACCCTTCGGTAAGAGAAAGTTGTGCACCGTGCTGGTCACACCAGATTTTTTGTGTCGAGATATATTTAGTTTCCCATAGCACCTTAGTTTCAAACTTGCATTTTAAATGTTGACTGCTTGAAATAAACTACGGTTATTTTTCAAAATTTTAATCTCATATTTAGACATTTTATACACAATATAGAATCGTAAATAAATACAAAATTTCATAAGAATTGGAAAAAAAAATTTTAAATGCGTAAAAACTTCCAAAGGGGACCCCCTTTTGAATCGAAATTAACATACAAATCCCTATAGGAAATTAACATTAGGCCTATGAGAGAAGGCGGAGAGACAGACGATAATGTTTGCAAGTGAGATATATATATATATATATATATATATGTTTTCTCCGAAACAATCAAAGACAGAAATAAAATAAAAAAAAATGGGAATTTAAATAATAATTGATTTTTAATCTAATAAAAAGAAAAAGATTTAAATTCCGTTACCATGGCAACCATTTCTATCTTTCCTATGAAGAACAAGAGTAAAGTGGTCTTCAGAAGATTTCAACGGCAAAATGAGAATATACATTTTAAAGAGCATCTAAATAATAGTTGATTTATGAATTTTAAAAAAAATCCTTCGAGGGAATTTTGAGAAAATCGAAAAAAACTGAAAAAGTACATCAGTAAAGTACTAGTACTTTTTGGCCGATTTTGTTCAAAAGCTTATTTTGAGATTCTTCAAAGGTACCTAAGTTAAATATAAAATTTCAATCCGGTAGCTCAATTCCTTCATGCTAAAAATCGTTACACACACACAGACACACAGCACACACACACACACACACACACACACACACACACACACACACACACACACACACACACACACACACACACACACACACACACACACACACACACACACACACACACACACACACACAGACCAATTTGCGGGACCCACTTTTTTGGACTCAGGGGACCTCAAAACATGTATATCCATCAAAATCTCGACATCGAATTTTTGACATGATCGCAATACTTTCTCTCTATATATTTCATATATAGGCTAAGAGAAAGTAAAAATGACCAAATATACTGAAATATCATTAACAATATTCATAGCTAGGGTTAGATTATCATTAATTATTGAGGCCAGATCCGGACAGACGATTTCAGGAGATCTAGGGGCAGTGGCGTCTTTTGGGGGAGCAGGGGGGGGCATTTGCCCCCCCCCCCCAAGGGCTCTGATTTTTATAAAATTTTATATTATTCTAAATAAAATACTCCAAAATACATCTACGAGTATACAAACTGTACAAAATTAAACAATTAATTAAATTAAATATGTTTTGGCCAAATTTGAGTACCCATTTGTAAGTAAATTTTAAGAAAAAAAAATGTTTGCCCCCCAAGAAAAAATTTGCCCCCCCCCCAAGAAAAAGTTGAAATGACGCCACTGTCTAGGGGCTATGGAAAAATTTTTGAAAATTAGGCATTGAAATTTGCGTTTTTAGCTATCCTAAGAAGTGAAAAATTTATAATTTTTTTGTTTAGTTTTAAAATATTAAATAAAACTTTTGAATTTTTGTCTGTCCAATGGGGTGGCCCGGGCCCCTCTCGGCCCTCCCCTGGGACCGCTAGTGATGTCACTCAACAAGCTCTATTTGATCATGTTCACATGTCGTTTATTAAATGTTTTTGATAGTGTCAGACAGAAACAAGATATTCAACCGAAACCGAATATTCGGCCTCAATCTTAGTTTCGGCCGAAACCGAAACTTGTATTTCCTATAAAAAATTATTAATTTTTTTCTCCTCCAGTAAAAATCATTTTACCTTTTTTTTTTAGGGTGACTAAATTTTTTCCGCACCTTTTCCGCTTTTGCAAACCTTTTGATTTTTTTTTTTTGCATGCGAGTCTCGTTCCATCTTTCCAGACTCAGGTTTCTGGTACTTTTTGGCCAAAGCCGAAACTACGGCCTAAACCGTAACCGAAACCGAATATTCGGTCGGTTCTAGTTTTTGAGATAGTGTAGTGTTAGCATCGTATTAGTGTTTGTGTGTTTCTAGAAATTATCCCTTCATTTAATCTCTAATTATATAAAAGTAAGTAAAATTAATTTTATTTTTTTATTTGGACCATATATAATATATATATGGGTCATTCCATGCCAAATGGACAAATTTTTTTCCTGACCCCCGCGGATTTCGCTGAAAATTTCCTATCTTTTTTCTACCCCTTAAAAGATATTTTTGAGAATTTTTTCAAATTTTTTTACCCAACTAAAAAAAAGTTATGGATTTTTGAAAAAAATTGCACTTTTTTTTCAAATAACGATAACTTATTTTAAAATTGATATTTCGGAACCCCGCGAGGCTATAAAACTTTTGTTTTTTAATGTAGTTTTCAGAAAAAAATACAAAAATTATTTCAGAAGCCCGGATATATGAAATATTTCAGTTTTTTTGAAAAAACCCTAATTTTAAATGGACCATTTTTTTTTTTATTTTTTTTAACTCAAAAAAAACTTCAACTAATTCTACAATTATTCCCCCTAATTTCAAGATGTGCCGACGATTGCTTCTATTTTTTTTTTGGTTATAAAAAATTTTTTTTGAAATTTGGTTTATTTTTTACGTAACTTTTTTATGAAATTTTTTCAGCTTTCGGGTGAAACTTTAGAAGTTGAAAAATGATATTTTATTCGAAAATTTTAAGTCATCATACTAAAAATTGATTTTTTGTCGGTAAAGTACGAGACTGAATTAATTATTAATACTGGTATATTTATTACATTTTAGGATTATTCTCATACATACATTTTGTTTCATTTGCATTTCCCTCAACAAAAAAATCAGGAAGACCATTCAAAATAGTTGAACAAAACCGAAAATGTGGAGCTATTATAGATTTATACAATAATAATCTTGTATCAAATGACAAATTTTTCCCCACTCTCCCAAGCAAGTGCGCTTGTCTGGATATTTTATTCATTATGTATTTTGTATGGGGTTCAATTTTGATTTTGTCATCCAACAAGACACCCAGATATTTAATTTTATCTACCCTCTCTAAGGAATTTCCATTTATCACAATATTTTCATCCCTTATTACACCCTTATCATTCACTATCATATATTTACATTTTCTAGAATTGACAGATAAATTATTGAAACACAAATATTTATATACATTATTAAGATCATCATTCATTTTAATTATAAGATCCTCAATATCTTTCCCACTAATATACAACATAGTATCATCGGCAAAAATATTAAGGTTGGAAAATTTAATGTATTTTTTAAAGTCATTGATATATAGAATAAACAAAAGTGGTCAGACCATGTCTGAGAATATTGCAATCGGGCTCATTCAGATCAATCAAACAAAAAAAAAACATTTCTTACATTTTAGAAGTGGTTTTAAATAGCTAAACAATGTCTGAATTAAATGAAATAGTAATTTTACATAATTTAATCTAGAATGTGAAAACCTTTAGAAAAAAAATATCTACTTAAAAGTTTGTTTCGTGACGGACGAATAGATAGTATACTAAACCATGTCTGAGAATACTGTAATGTGGCTCAATTTTTTTCCAAATTCAATGTAGAAAAATACAAAAATATGAGATTGAAGATATCTCTTATCATTCAAAATATAGCCAAAAATATAAAAAATAATCGGCTAAAAATGAGTTTTTTGTAATTTAAAAAAAGGGGGTATTACATTTTCATGATTTTGGATTTTTCTAGTCGTCAGCAGATGGTACTGAATCAAATAAAAAAACCCGCAAATGTCTATCTAGCTTGTCTAAATACACAGATGTTTAAAAAACATCTCAAAAAATGAAAATTTTCATGTTATTTTTTTCACACTTGAAAATTAAATAGAAGGGGTTGATGAAAAAAATTGAAATTTACCTGACTAAAAGTATAGGATGTGAGGATCATTTCGCAAAAGAAATCATTGAAATTGACCTATAAATACTCAAGCAAAAAAATAATGAAAATGAACTGAAGCCGCAGCAAATTCATCAAAAATGAGGTACTTTTTGCACGAATTATTTATATGTGTAAACAAACCTCAAAAATAGTTCAAAGGTGTTTGTCATTTTCAAAATTTAATGCAGATTATAGACTAATTCAGATATTGAAGATATCTATAACCGAGAGAAGATATGAGTGAAAAAGTGAAAAAATATCGTGAAATTTTTGAAAAAACATCGAAAAAAATGAGTTTTTCCGCTCTTAAAAAAAAGTGGTACAACTTTCGAAAGATTTTGGATTTTTCTAGTTGGTTTTAGAGAATTTTGAATCGAATGCAAAAAGCCCCATATCTCTAGGTGGTCTAGAAGTACCTTAATCAAAAAACGTCTTTTCAGCTTTATTATAATATATAGATAATAGATAGATAGCCTAGATGTAAAATATACAAAATTATTATATTACACTGGTACCAAATTGAAAATATATTTTCCAGAAATCAATTATAATAAAAATAAAAATTATCCGGCAATGTTTTGTTTTGCGGACCATTTGGCGCCCCTTTATGAGTAGCGCCAGGGGCATGATGACCCCCCTTGCCCCCCCCCCTCGCTACGCCACTGGGCTGGTGTCTTGCTATGAAATGCCATCTGCTAATTAGCAAGCACAGCCAAATCATTTTGCGTCCCTACCGTAACACTCCAAACTGATAAATGTTTTAGGGGCGGAATCTCAGTCTTTACTTTACTGATCATTTACTGACTCCTGCCTATCACCTGATATTCTTTTTCTTATTATTCGGAGCCACGCCAGATATATCGTCACATCCTTCGTCCACCAAACCACGTCACGCCATTATACAATCATTTTACCATCCATTTCTCTCTTTCACAATATATTAGTCTCTCCATTCAAAATTCCACGTTTTCAAAATTATCCACCCTTTCGGCCTAAACCAGTTCAAATTATATTTCGTTCTAACTTCAAGAAAGAAGTATTTCTATACCAATTTTGTGCGTGAATAAAGTAATTCTGTTTCATAAATTAACGTGTTTCATTCCGTTTTCCCAGGAGTAAGTCGGTCTAATGTGAGCTAAATAATATAGTCCAACCCACCATCTTCCAGCATCATTTGTAACCCTACAGATATTTAATATAATTAATTGTTTAATTTTGTACGGTTTATATACTCGTAGATATATTTTGAAATATTTTATTTAGAATAATATAAAATTTTATAAAAATCAGAGCCCTTGGGAGGGGGGGGGGGGAAATGAAAATGCCCCCCCCCCCCCAAATGACTCCACTGCCTGCGGGGGGCGCCAATCAATGTAGTTACGCCTCTGTGATAAACTCAAAAGGAGGGAAGGCGATGTAAATAAAAATTGAACAGCGCGAAGCTCGAAGGTTCGAGAGCAAGGCCACCTTGCGTTTCTGGCCGACAGATCGCAGTGCGGTCGCTAGTAATATTTCTAGGGTCCGATCGAAACAAGATTTTCAGCCGAAACAGCAACTTATATTTCCTATACAAAATTCATATTATTTTAGCTTTTTGTTTTTTTTTACATGCGAGTCTCATCCAATCTTTTCAAACTCAGGTTTCGGCTAGTTTTAGGCCGAAACCAGGATTTTTGGCCGAAACCAAATATTAGGTCGGTTCCTAATTATTTCTCTTTGGATACAAAATTAAAAAAAAATAAAATAAAATAAAGTTTAAAAAAAAAATATAAATAAATATATACAAATAAATATACAAAAATTGTGCATTTAATAATAATAGATTTAAAAAAAAGGATTGAAAAATCAGTTATAATATTATTGCTATTAGATGATTGAAGAAAGTATCAAAGAAAAAATAATTAATAAAATAATAACACCGAAGATATAAACAATGTTGTTTTGTTTAATTTATTTTATTTTATACAATTCCTTTGTTGATATCTTAATTAAAAACATATTCTTGATATAGGCAGATATATTTCTCAGGTCTCTTATTTTACCCACTTTATCAATAAGGTAAAATAAAAAATTCAGTTTGGAAATTTTTCACAAAGACAAAATATTTTTTTTATCAGCTTATAGATTCTCTAACTCCTCGAATAAGAAGACTATGTGCATGTTTGTTTACAGCTATCAAACAATTGCAATTGATTCCAATGAATTTGGATATTACTAAAATTTGTTAAAAATTTATTAAAAAAAGGAAAAAGAAAAGTGAATCGAAAGGAATATGCTGATTTCTAAAGTTATAAATTGGAAGATTTATTATTTTATGAAATAATATTATAAATATGAAACAAAATTTATATATATATATATTAAGATGGTGGCGATTCATGAATTGGTGGAGGAGGAGGGGGGGGGGGGAATTAAAATTTTAATTCTACTTTGTACGTAACTATCTAAAGAGCCATCATATGCCGTGCCTCGTACAACTGGTTTTAAGAAGTCTTTGATTAAATAAAATACGTGAGTATTCTTCTTATACTCAAATGAACCTTATTTGAAATTTGGAGCCCCTAATTACGCCCCAGTTTCATATAAAAAAATGTTATTGTTTATAATATAGTAGTTAGCAATTATTATAAGTTTTGTACAAAAGCTAAAATATATTTCCGGTCACTTATTTTATTATTTTCTAAAGGCCCGTTTGCACAGTGCGTTATATTCCGAGCCGCAAATACGCTCAAGCCAATACCAAAAAGGTTGGTATCTGTTCTCTATCTCTAGCACTAGTTGTGCAAATGAGGTTTAACGAGAAATAAATCTCCTCAGTGAAACAAAAATTCAAATTCCTTTGCGACAATAACACTGTTAGGCCGGACGTCCACACGAACAGACAAGACGTTTTGTTTGTGACGAAATGTCTGCTCTTGAGTTGGACTGACACAGGAACAGAGACGAATGTCGTATCTTGTGTGTAGCTTGCCTATATTTAAAAGAATGTTGATTAGTGCGCACCAGTCAAAATATTTCTGTCTTGTCTTGCTTGGTCTGTTCCTGTTTACGTCTGGCCTTCGTAATTTTCGAAGAAGACTACAGATGAAAAGTTGTAATAGTTTTGAATAGAATGAAATTTGAAATGCATTTATTTTGATTTTCACTGGCTATTATAAAGATATATAATAATAAATCTTGAAAGCGCTTTAGACTATAATTACAACCTTTCAATCAACCCATCCTCAGGATACCAGTATAAAAGAGATCTAGTAGGTTTTTAAGTTGACTATGCAGCTCTTTCGTCTATGACGTTTGATTTTTCGACCAAACATCAGTCATAGACGAAAGAAGCTGCATAGTCAACTTAAAAATAATTATCTTCTCCGAATCAGCATATAAATATAATTAGATCTAGTAGGCGTTTCAACATCTCTATTGAGGTTTTATAGAGAGCACAGAATAAGGGCCAAATGTTGTAATTTAAGAGTTTTATATTTTATTCAATTGAATTAAATATAAGATGGCTCTTGTACAAAACTACTTGATCCTTTTAATATGCATTAGTTTTTTCTTTAGTTAGAGTTAAAAATTTATTCCTAATGGATAATAAAAAATCGCCACCCAAATATATTCAATATATATATATATATATATATATATATGTGTTTATATATATATGGAAAAGATATTTATATATATCTTTAAAGAACAACAGCAGATCAAGAAAAAAATGATCGCGTAGAATTAAAAAAAAAAAAAAATTAAAAAAAGTATAAAATTTATAAATTATATTATAATTAGAAAAAATAATAAATACAAATTATAATAATAAATATTGCCAATTATAAATGGAGAGGAAAAATATTATCACTCTAATATCATTTTTATGGAGCAGATTAATATTAAAATTTAAGCCCTAGGTTTTTATTTCCATTGGTTATTTGACTAGATGAATTTGAATCATTTATTTAACATTAATTTGGGAAACAGTTGATATAACTCAAGATTTAAAAAAAATGAATAATAACACAGGGCTATACAGGGCCGGATCTAGAGGGGGGGGGGGGGGCAGTGGATGCGTGTGCCCCGGGCGGCAGATAGTAGGGGGCGGCAATTAAAGAAAGATTTACTAAGAAAAAGGTAAAAATGATATGAATTTTCTATAGAAAATTTTAAGGAAGGGGCGGCAAATTAAATTTTGCCCCCCCTAAAAAATCTCCTAGTTCCGGCCCTGGGGCTATAATAAAATATTAAAACAGATGCATGAGTATGCAAAATATATTATTTAAAATATACCCATTAACATAAATTTAATTTCTTTGAGATATACTGAAAGGATTTATAATACATATATAGGCTTAACAATAAAAAGTTTTTATAATTGTATTGACTGCAACTTATTCTGTGGCCTTTCTCAGGTAACATAAATAAATGTCTGTTTAAAAGCGATTTTAAAAAAATGATTACTATTACGAATCAATATGTTACCTGAAAAAAGTCATAATAAGTCTTATTAAATTTTTAAAGAAAACTCTGTATTAAAATTTTAGATTTTTATATAAACAAATATAGGAGAGCTTTTTTTTGGTATTGAGAATTAATATTTTCATAACAATAATAATATAGACAAGTTTTATTCATTCGAACAAATAAATAATATCCTTTCAGTCTATCTACAAAAGTTTCTTTCATTGACAAATAGTGACAAAATAATAAATAAATAAAAATAGTCAGTTCTATTTGTCTACATGAACTTAAAAGAAGCTTTTATATAATTATATTACAATATATAATTTTGATTTGTTCTTTCAGGCTGTTTCAGTCAAATTATTTAAATAAACTTTAGATTATTGTAATATTATTATTCAAATATATTATTTATTTATGCTTTACTCATTAAGAAACTCATAAATTAAATATTTATATTAATAGATTTTGTTTTTCAGATTGTATTAACAAATAAATAAATAATTGTTACCTCACATTAGGCTTCAAGCTATAGGAATATTCAAAAATAGATAAATTTTATGACTAAAATAATCTCATAAAATGTAACTAAAATATTTGCTTATAATTAATCTTTGAGCATAAAACTGACTAGGATAGATTAAGTCTGTATGTTTAAATAATACTTGATAGAGTTTCGACTTCGGGTAATATTATCACCAAATTGGATATATATTAACTCTCCGACATTGAAATTAAAAAAAAAAAAAAAAAAAAACAATAAATTAATTAATAAATAAACAATTGTTAAAAAAAAGATGAGCAACTCTTGGAGATCAAATTAAATAAAAAAGTGAGAGATTCCTTATAATTCAAGATGTCATTAATATCCGTTTTTAATCTATAGTCTGCGGCTATCCACCTTTACACTCTGCAATCAAAAAAAATATGATCAAATAAAAAAATTTACCTTTTCAAATACATATTCTTACATTCTTTTTTTTATAAAATGTGAGGCTCCGTAAAAAAATAAATATACCCTTTTTATCCCATTCAGCAAGAAAGATATGAAAATCAGTTAAATGGACCTTGAAAAAAGGCACGAATCGTGGAAATTTGTTTTTAGAAATGTAAATTTCATTTTTTTCATTTAATCAATTCAATAAATAATACATTTTAATTAATCAGAACATATAAAATGGCCAGCGCGTTTGTTTAGCCTTGACAGACTATAGTCAGTAGCGTACCAAGAATGAATTTAGAGTGCACCAATGCGAATGTTTGGTTCTTATCATCTAATAAACAAAATTGTTTAAAAATGTGAAAGGGTGCAAATATATCTTGGAAAGAAAATTCTAAGATATATTATATATCATAAAAGAGAGCCGAGAGAGCAGTGTCCATTTGTTAGCAATTAGCAACTAATAGGAGCAAAGATTTAGGAGAGGAGCTTCAAATAAAATGCATATCATAAGCATTTTAGAGGAAATTAATAAAAAAGAGAAGAGTGATTGGTGTTGAGCATTATTGTAAAATGTCCTAAAAATCCTAATGAGGCACTCAATATTTTGGATCTTTTATTTAATAAAAATTTTTTTTTTATATATAGATATATACGTATTTAGATATAATAAAAATATAAAATCACAAGTGAGACTAGCATTGTTTGTTTTTTTTTTTTTTTTTTTTTTTTTTTTTTTTGGACACTGCTGGCTTGGGGAAAAGTCCGAACGATACGCTACTGTTACTAGACTAGCAATGCGGAGTAGCAATAATTTATAAATATTTTCGAAACTCTCCTACAGCCTGCTCATTAAATAACATTTATAGCAATAGACTTCTGAGTCTGTATATTACAAGGTTTTTTTTTATCATAATTTGATTATAAAGGATTGAGTCCCATATTATCAAAGTAAAATTTGTTAAGCAATTTCACTAAAGTCTGAAATATTATTGCTCGAATTAAAAAATATAAATAAATAAAGTATTTGCTATGATGCTTAATATCATTAATAATTAATACGAAGCTTTATATATGATATATAAATATATACTATCATATTTGGAAAGTATTTTGCTATATAAGGAGAAAATAATTATGTCTTTTAACTTTATTTAAAAAAGAAAATAAAAAAAGAGATCTATTTATAATAATTAGCTCTTTATCAGCAAAAATGTATAAAAGAATTAATTCTTCTTTATTTGTTAATATGTTTTTATGCCCTTGATGAGGGAGAGCCTAATATAAATTTACAGATAACGCCCTCCACTTATTTATTTATTTCCAACTTTCTCTTTCAATAATGATAATATATATTTATATACTGTATAAACAAAGATCTATTCAATCAATTTTAGACTTTAGTCAAATCAGTCATTATATATATATATTTGCTAAGGTTAGTTTTGGGCAATCGATCACAATTTACCCTAGAGAGTTTACTGAAAATATAAGCCCCAGTAAACACTAAAAGCGTGTCCTTGGCGACCATGCCGCAACATGCTCGTTTTTTTTAGTATACATTCATGTTAGAAAATAACACAATTTTCATTTTCATTTCATTCTTGTTAATATTGTGCTCATGCAGTGTGGCAAGGAGGCATAGGACACAATAAAATCACAGACTCTAGCACATTTATATTTAGACTGCATTCTCAATAGTTTTTAAAAAATAAAATTATATATATATATATAAATAGGCCTATATATACAAATTAAGGCACCACTAAAAAAAACATAAAACTATTATATTCAATATATTGGACAATTGAATTATTTTATTTAAACTTCTAATTCAACTTATAATAAATTTAAATGGTTTTCTTTAGAAATATTAATTAATTCTTTTTTACTGGATTTGGTTTAAGATTATATAAACCCAAGTGCTATTTTGTCATAAAATAATTTTAATTAGACCAGGCGCTGGAGGTAGTTGAGTATGCAAAATGTGAGGACCGAATCCTGTCAATGAATTTAGGCTAAGAATAGCTCCCAGAATAAGGATCCGGACCTTGCCTTGCAAATTTTTTTTTTACCCCCACTCCTCTTATTCCATAGGAAATCAATGGAATACGTGCTAAGATAATGTGAAGACTTGCAATTTGGGTCAAATTCTTATACTTAAAACCTCAAACAATGAAAAAACTATCTTGTCAGCAAATGAGGTGATCCTCTATAGTCCCCTGAGAAGTGGTATCTTGCCGCCAGACTCGGTGGTCCCCTCTAGTCCCTTCACCTCCTTTCACTCCCTTTATTTTAAATTTAAATGTACGGTCTAAAAACCATGCAAAATTGTGGGAACCGGTAACTAAGGACATAATCTACTACCTGGTGCCCCAATCAATGAAAAATACTATCTTGCCGCCAGCTTCGGTGGTCCCTTCTAGCCCCTTTAACTTCTTTCTCTCTCTTTGTTATAAATTTAAGTGTACCTAAAAACCATGCAGAATTGTGGGGACCGGCAACTAAGTTCATATTTTACTACCTGGTGCTCCAATCAATGAAAAATAGTATCTTGCCGCCAGCTGCGGTAGTCTCCTATAGCCCCTTCATCTCATTTGCCTTATTCCGTTCTCCTAGAGGAGACCACCGAAGCTGGCGGCAAGATAGTATTTTTCATTAATTGGGGCACCAGGTAGTAGATTATGAACACAATTGCCGGTTCCCACAATTTCGCGTGGTTTTAAGGCAGTACATTTAAATTTATAATAAAGGGAGGAGGTGAAGGGGTTAGAGGGGACCACCGAAGCTGGCGGCAAGATAGTACTTCTCAGGGGACTCTAGAGGATCACCTCAGATGCTGACAAGATAGTTTTTTCATTGTTTGAGGTCTTAAGTATAAGAATTTGACCATAATTGCAAATCTTCACATCATCTTAGCATGCATTCCATTGATTTCCTATGGAAATAAGAGGAGTGGGGGTAAAAAAAAAATTGGACCAAAAATTGGCCCGGCAAGATCCGGATCCTTATTCTGGGAGCTATTCTTAGCCAAAATCCATTGTCAGAATTCGGTCCTCACATTTTGCATACTCAACTACCTCCAGCGCCCGCTCTAAATTAAAAACTATTTTTAATGGTGCCTTTATGTCTGTTATATATAGGTCTATATATATATATATATATATATATTTAAAATTGGAGATGAATGTCTAAAAATTTTCGTTTGCGAAATTGAAATAACAAAAAATATATAATATAAATAAATAAATATAAATTTGGTTATTCTAAATAAGATACATGGCAAGCTGAGATAGACCAGTCAATATCGCCATTTAAATCGCAAAACGTAAAGTATTCCTGCATTTTTGGTATGTTATTTGGACCCCTTGGGGAGTGCGAAACCACATTTCGCAATCAAAAAAAAGTTGTGCTTCCCGCTTAGTACGAGAAAAACTGCGTAATTTTCGCACTTTTTTCAGTTTTTGCAGTTTAATTCAAAAACTATGGGCTTTTTGACATTAGTTGCTTATAGCATTTTTAAAGTATATTAAATTTGAAACAATTCAAGCCAACTTGCAGCTCCGTATCTCTAATAGTTTTTGAGATATGATGATTGAAATATGTACAAGATTTTCACAAATGTTACAATTTTAAGTTTTGCTTATGTTTGAAGCCGAATATCGGCTTAACCGCTCAAGTTTAGTGAAAAGTTGTGATTAATGGAGTTTTAGCACTTTTAATTACCCTTCATTTAAGCGCAGTACGGGGTCAGTAACCCTTATAGTTATCTTGTAATCGTAAAAAAACAAAAATTGCAGTAAAAGTTCAGTCAAATTCAACATTAAATTCGCAAACGCGAAGTAACTCTGCATTTTTGGTATGTTATTTGGACCCCTTAGGGGAGTGTGAGACCACATTTTGCAATAAAAAAAATGTTGTGCTACCTGCGCAATACGAGAAAAACTTCAAAATTTTCGGACATTTTTCAGTTTTTCAGTTTAATTCAAAAACTATGGGCTTTTGATATTAGTTGTTATTATCATTTTTAAAGTGCATTAAATTTCAAACAAAACAACAACAAAAAATCGTAACATTTCTGAAAACCATGCTCATATTCTAAGCATCATATCCCAAAAACTATTAAACTTACGAAGCTGTGGTTTGGCTTCAATTGTTTGAAATTTAATTCACTTTAAAAATGATAATAACAACTAATGTCAAAAGCCCATAGATTTTGAATTAAACTTCAAAAACTAAAAAAATGTCCGAAAATTTTGAAGTTTTCTCGTATTGCGCAGGTAGCACAACATTTTTTTTATTGCAAAATGTGGTCTCACACTCCCCTAAGGGGTCCAAATAACATACCAAAAATGCAGAGTTACTTCGCGTTTGCGAATTTAATGTTGAATTTGACTGAACTATTACTGCAATTTTTGTTTTTTTTACGATTACAAGATAACTATAAGGGTTAATGACCACGTACTGCGCTTAAATGAAAGGTAATTAAAAGTGCTAAAACTCCATTAATCACAACTTTTCTCTAAACTTGAGCGGTTAAGCCGATATTCGGCTTCAAACATAAGCAAAACTTAAAATTGTAACATTTGTGAAAATCTTGTAAATATTTCAATCATCATATCTCAAAAACTATTAGAGATACGGAGCTGCAAGTTGGCTTGAATTGTTTCAAATTTAATATACTTTAAAAATGCTATAAGCAACTAATGTCAAAAAGCCCATAGTTTTTTAATTAAACTGAAAAAAGTGCGAAAATTACGCAGTTTTTCTCGTACTAAGCGGGAAGCACAACTTTTTTTTGATTGCGAAATGTGGTTTCGCACTCCCCCAAGGGGTCCAAATAACATACCAAAAATGCAGGAATACTTTAGGTTTTGCGATTTAAGACCTTTTTTTTGTCTTTATTGACTGGCCTAGAGAAACTATCATCAAAATATATTTTATATGAGTATATAGATAAAATATATTTTAATAAGAATATATCGTAAATCTCTTTTTTTTAAATAGCAAAGTTTACGTTTTACATTAAAGAATCAAAGCGGACACCTTTATCTTTTGCAACGGCCTTGGATGTGTGAATGAGCAATTGACAATATATAGTTAGTTATATACTATAGAAAAGTGAACACATCAAAAACCCGTAATACTAAAATTTTATATTTTTTTCCCATACGATCTGAAAAAATATTAGATAACCGAATGTTGATTTAGTTTTTTTTTTTCTTCTTTTTTTAATGTGAAAAAATTTTATTTTGAAACATCGAAGATATTGCTGCTCTAGAAAAGGTGTCGATATATCAACTTTCTGTTTTTATTATTTTTTTTATAACATTTATTTATCATTCATCATTCGACCATATCATATTTAATTATAGTTTTTTAAATTTATTTTTCTCGTAAATTTAATCATTTAGTTCATTTGTAGAAAATAATTTAATACCAATAAACGTAAATGAATTTAAAATACACAGCTAATGAAACAATAAACTTTTGAGTTGGTAGAGAACGAAAGGCTTAAATAAACTAAAATTTAATTTGAATTTTAAATACTGTGTATTTTAAGGACATACAATCTAAACGACAACTAAGTTTCCTTGGGCAATGGGTGGAATCTACGCAATCGTGCGTTGTTCTCGATACCTATTGACGGAGGCGCTTGTTTTGGAGGTTGCGGGGGTGGGGGTGGGGGTGGGGGTGGGGGCGGGGGCGGCGAAGACCTCGGACTTGCCGACGGCTGTTGGCCAGGTGGTGTTGTTAGTGGTTGTAGTGGTGTGTCACTTGAAGAACATTCGGACCCTCCTTGTTTTTTAACGTTAGGACTCGAGGCGACAACACTAGCATACGAGGGATGAAATGACGACGAGGAATTGTTGACAATCAATGGAGACACATCGGAGACGAGTGCTGATGCTGTTGAGGTGCTACCAACACTCGTTGGGTGATACGGGTGATACAGTAAGTGGGTTGGTATTCCACGTGCTGCACCACAAGTCGATGTCATGGACCTAAGTGAGATATAGCAAAAGCCGATTAGCAATCAATCACCAGTTGGCTCCAAAAAAAATTACAAACATTTAAGAAGAAAGAGTTTAGAAGAAAGATCGCCATTCAAAAATTAACTTGTTCAAAGCTGGGATGGACAGTGACGTCATTTCAAGAGAATATACATTTTAAAGAGCATCTAATAAATAATTGATTTTTGTATTTTAATCAAAATCGTTGGAGCAAATTTTGAGAAAATCGAAAAAAAAAATTTCGAATTTTTGACATGAATCCAATAGTTTCTCTCTATATATAAGCTACATATATATAATATATATGTATAGGCAGGGCTGGGCAGTAACACGTTACAAGTAACGGCGTTCCTCGAGTACGATACTTTTTTGTAACGGGAACTGTAACTAGTTCAAAAAAAAAAACGAGGAAGTAACGAGTAACGAGTTCCTAATTTTTTGAGGAACTTGTACCGGACGTTACAATTTCCTATCGATTTTTTTTTATTTCTAATGAAAATTTCTCTTTGAGAAGCCCCTGGGCTCAAGTAAAAACGGAAAAATTTAGATAAAAAAAAAAAAAAAAAAAAAAAATTAATGAAAATTTCTCTTTGAGAGGCTCTGACCCCTTGGGGTTCAGGGATATACGGTATTTTAAAAATATTTTTGTGTATGGAGGAGAGGGATATTTAAAGATGAGCACCCCCCCAAAAAAAAAAAAAAAAATTCAATATAAGCTTACACCTCTGGCTGTATAAAGGCCCCCTCTTCTAGTGCCGCCCCAGCCCCCCCCCCAACTGCCTCGGTACGCCTCTGAGTCCATCTTCGGATATCCCTAAAAAGTAATTTATTTATGAAATAAATATGTTTTAAAGCACTTAAATCGTTTACCCAGGTATGCTTCTTGAAGCTACCTGAAGTAAAGAAGAAAGATTAATTTTTTTTTATGGAACTGTAACGTTAGAGTAACGCGTTCCAGGAACTTGTAACTTGTATCGAGTTCCACAAAATGAAAGGAACTTGTAACTTGTATCGAGTTCCTCAAAAATCGAGGAACGGCCCAGCCCTGTGTATAGGTAAGAGAAAGTAAAAAGTAAACTAGTCCTTTGAACTTTTAGTTGACTTTACCTAAAATTACTTACAAATAGGTGGTACCTCAAAATTGGATAAAAGATATTTAATTTAATTAATTTTAGCCAGTTTATATAAACGTGTTATATTTTGAAGTATTTTCTTAGAATAATATAAAATTTAAAAAAGGATCAGAATCCTTGGGGGGGGGGGGTAAATGCCCCCCCCCCCCAAATGACGCCACTGGTGATGGAGAGAATTTTTTTTGACACCAGCAAAAAATATATTTGCGCATATTTTCACTGGCCCTTTTTGATTTCTGCTATGTTAGAATGGTCCCTAAGTCTAAATTTAGATCGCCTATTTGTTTATTATTACACATTAAAATCGAAGAGAGTTAGTAAAAATAAGCGGAACATTTCGTAAAGACATGTTTTTTTATTAATAGGTCTACTACAGGGAAGCAACTGGAAGCAACGCTTTCGGACCCCCTTTAAAAATTTAGTTATTTATTATTTACATTTTAAAAAATCATATATTTAATTAACAATTTTTTTTTTGTTTATAGATCGTTTAGAACTATTAAAATATTAAATAAAAGAATGTTAGTAGGGGCCCCGTAGTTAGAATTTGCTTATGGGCCTAAAAAATCTGGTTACGTCCAAGGGCGGATATAAAGGGGTGGGTGGGTAAAGGGAGCAATCCCCCCTGAGATTTGAGGAAAATATTTTTTTTGGGAATAAAATTTTATTTTTAATATAAAATTTTAAAAATTAATACTTAAAGTCAAATACCTTAACTTGGGACATATACCTAACTTGGGAAAAACGAAAAATTTGTTTATGATGGATTTGCACCCTGGCAAGGAAGCTATTTTATTGGGCACCCCTGTGATTTCATTTGTTGAGTTGAAGTTGGTAGAGTTGTGTTTTTCCCCTTCTTCAAGGTATTTTTAATTAAAAATTATAAAACTCTAACGAAAAAATATAATTTAACAAGACATGTGAGTGTTTTTTATTGATGAGGCCAAACATCCCATGGATAGCACGCCTATGCCCCGGAAAGGCGGAGATCCTGGGTTCGATTCCCGGGGGCCATGGGATGTTTGGCCTCATCAATAAAAAACACTCACATGTCTTGTTAAATATATCTATGACTCAGTTAAAGTCCGAATCGAGGTATTTTGAATACTATTATCTTATTCAAATAATAGATCTCGAAAAATATTTAGAAAAAATATAATAAAAAAACTTAAAAAAAAATGCTTTTATTTAAATTGAACTAAAGAGAGAAATAATTTAATTGTTCTTGTTAAAATTGTTGAATGTTTATGACTTAAAATAAAAAGGTGGAAGCTCATTGATAGCTTAAAGAATTGTATATTCTCGGAATCACTTCGAAGCGCCCCACGCTTTTATTTTAAGTCATAAATATTCAACAATTTTAACAAGAACAATTAAATTATTTCTCTCTTTTTAGTTCAATTTAAATAAAAGCATTTTTTAAATACATTTTTATATTAAACTTTTTAGTCTTTTTTATTAGAGATAGAGTATTAAAAAAGGAAGACAGGAAGCTTGAGGCATCAAATAAAGTACCGCATTAGTTTGGTTTATTTTGATCAAAATAACCATATATTGTTGCCATCAAAAATGACCCTTAAATATCAAATTTCACCCCACTAGCTAATCGGGAAGTGTCCTAAACAAAGACTGAAAGTTGGTGATCTTGAAAGAGTAAGTTAAATAAAAGCAATTAATTAAAAAGAGCAGATTTTTTCCTGATATATAATATTATCTGTTCCTCTTAATTTATACAATTATGTCATCCAATTTCCCTGTCATTACTTCAAATGACAAGTATTTTAAGTAAAATTATTTAATATATGTGAGGTTAAATAATTTTACTTATAAATATGTTTCACGTAAAATCTACACCACTTTCCCTCCAAACGACAAGTTTTTTTTCTCAGGAGTGTCGGTGTTGCCACCCCCCAGATACACCTCAGCCTTTAATAGCCTTCCTTACAGAACATTTGAGTATTTCCAGGGCCGAGAGCCTGAGCCTCAGAGATTCAGAGCCTCTGGCCAAGGTAAGCAAACGACAAGTTACTCGTTACCAAGGGCGTATACAAAGGGGGTAATTACCCCCCCCCTCCGAGATAAAAAATACTTTTAATTTATTTTTAATGTAAAATTTTAAAAATACTTAAAAATTTGATTTGTATTTATATTCTGGCAAACAAGCACAGAATTCCCCTTTAAATTACTGAAATTAAGAAAAAATTGTGTGCTGTGAGACCAGTCACACCAGATTACCCCACCCTAGAGCCCTGCACGGGTACGGGTAGGCCCGTAGGCCCGTAGCCCGCCCGGCCCGCGGGACGGGCCGGGCGGGTTTTGAAGGCCATGAAAAAAATACGGGCGGGCACGGGCGGGTAGCAAGTTTAAATAAACGGGTACGGGCGGACGGGCATGCAAATGAAATCGGGCGGGCACGGACCTATAAAAAAAATAAAAATTTTTTTTAATATTTTTTTTCCCGTCATCTGAGAGCATGAAAAATTTTAATTTTTTTTATTATAAATTGAAAATATATAAAAAAAAAAAAAAAAAAAAAATATTTTTAAATAATTTTTTTTTTTAAATTATTTTTAAATTTTATTTATTAAGGTTGTTCGGACATTAAAGCACTTTAACTGATTAAAAGCTAATTTTTTAATATGTTATTAATCACTATCAAATACGTATAAAATAAAATTTTGAAGATCTGACACAGGGTTATCGTGTAATTAATTTTTAAAAAATTGAAATTTAACATGTAGCCTATGGGGAATAACGACGAAACGCACACATATTGAATTAAATAGGCATCTGTGCATCTGATACAAAAACAAAAAAACTTACATTTTATTAATTCACTTCCGAGGAATATGTTAAAAATAAAATCAAAAGTTTCTGCCGACCGCTTTTAAAGATATTTTAACAAGAAAGTCAAAAAATTCTCCAAAATGACAGTCGCTAATATTTAAAAATAATGAATTCTCGAGAGTCAGACCAGCCTGGCAACCTCGCATAACATTAGTGTCTTATCTCTATGCCAGTTACATTTTTTTTTTCAATTTTACAATATTTTTTCTCGCAAATCGTCCATTGTGTTTAAACTGATTTGCATTAAACATTGTAATATATTAAATAAAATAAAATTTAAGGCGTTTAAGCAGTGACGGCGCTGGCATATTCTCAGCGGGGGGGGCAGGAGTGGGGCAAGCTTACCAACAGGGGGGCAGTCAATAAATATATAGGCTATATCACCAGAGAAACAAAAAAAATTGAATTAAATTCAAAACTTTATCTTTTTATTTTAATATCCGTGACGCTTCGATTACAACTGAAAATAATAGCGATTTTCAGTAACTGTGCGAGAATAGCCTAATCAATTTGAACTACTATCGAGGGAGAGGTAGAAGAAAAGTCTATATAACAAAGTACGGCTTGTCTATGAACTTCAGAATTTTCATGCTTTTTTAAGCCTTCAGCACTGTTTGCTTTTTCCATCTATATCATAATTTCACAAAAACTGTTTTGCCATCATTTTTTGTATGAAAAACGGCATACAAAAACCATTTGTAAATGTCATGCCTACCAGCCAGTGCCGGATTGCCCATTAGGCGAATTAGACAATTGCCTTTGGGCCCCTCGCTTTTTTTTGGCCCCGCAAAATTAGATTTTTTCTTTTTTTTAAGATTTTTTTCGGCATCTGAGGCCGTTTAGAC
This sequence comes from Euborellia annulipes, assembly GCA_023213315.1. Lineage (NCBI taxonomy): Eukaryota > Metazoa > Arthropoda > Insecta > Dermaptera > Anisolabididae > Euborellia > Euborellia annulipes. The sequence goes on from JAKCPI010013626.1 coordinate 26,572, forward strand.
CCTTTTATTTAAATTAATTGGTAGCCAATTGAATTGAAATAAATTTTTGTCAACAATACTTTCTCTCTAAACTTTTTTTTTTTTTTTGTAAAAACATTCACACTTTTTTCTCATTCACACTCACACTCACACACATATTCACACAGTCTTTTCGGCAACTCAGGCCTTTTAAGACTTTTAGACGATAACCGTTGTAAGTAATACATCTATTGGGGGTTCAGGCATTTCTATTTAACAAATTTGGTCTCTATATATTTCAATATAGGTAAGAGAAAGTAAAAATAGTTTGAATTGGCGCAATTGGCGTCCGAAACGTTGAGAGAAACCTCAAAAGAATTTAAGTCAAGGAACAAGACGTTGTTGTCACGTTAAAAAGCCACCGGCTCTGTAGAAGACACAGCCAACACCAAATTTTTTTTCATTGTAATAAAAAGTGTAAATTAAATTTTTTAAGGAAAATTGAATAAAAATTTGAGAAAATATTTTTATTTTTAAATCATTTATTTTATAAAAATAATAAGTTTATATATATCATCCCATTGGTGACTTTAGTTTCGAGCTGGTTGGGGGGGGCATCCGGGGGGCAGAGGGTCTTGCCGGGGGGGCGGATGCCCCCCCTAGCCCCCCCGTAGCGCCGCCACTGCGTTTAAGATTTAAAATAGATAGTTGATGAATGCAATGTTGCCAGTTCTATATTACGTGAAAAACTGCTCAAGTCGAAAGTCATTCATTTATTATTTTTGGTAATTAAATTATTAACTTAATCCAATTATAAACTATGATAGGTCACGACTAAATTATAATAAGGAATTTTGGCATTCAAATTTTTAATTTTATTTAAAAAAAATTTAGATTCTATTATGACTTACGATGTACTATCCGAACAACCTTAAATAAAAGAAGATTTATGTTATATTATACAATGTATGATTTCAAGGTTTTTTTTTTTTTTATAAAAACACTCACACTTTTTTCTCATTCGCACACACATACACACAGTCTTTTCGGTAACTTAGGCCATTTAAGACTTTTACGATAACCGTTATTTAATAATATATATTTATTTGGTGTCCAGGCATTCTTATTTGGACCCTGTTATGCAATGGTGTGTCAAAGTGCAAAAAATTCAAAATTGAGTTAAGCACGGAATATTGTTTCAAATGCTTTAATTAATATTATTTTTTATGAAATATGTCCTAAAAAAATTTATATTTAATGTTACTTGCACAATTGACAAAAAAATTATATATAATCCAATGAAAACAAAAAACTTTAATGTTAATTTTCTCAAAACTCGACGTTTGGTCTTTGACACACCATTGCATAACAGGGTCAATTTAAGCCATTTGGTATCCAAATGGCTTAAATAAAATCATCGGACTACCTGGGGTCCGAACTCGCGACGTTTGGTATACGAGGTTAGCACGCTAACCTCTACTCCAAGCCCAGAGGGCGATTTCAAGGTTATTTTATATAAAATATTTTATTTAAAAAGAGCTTTTTTATTTTGGAAATAATTTCGACTTTAAAAAAAAAAAAAAAAAAAAAACAGAATTCAAAAGAATTTAAAAAGTGAAGCCCTCTATTCATTGATCAGATGTAAGATTTATTCATAAATATTTTAATCTAATTATTTTTAATTACTCATTTCACTAGGGATCTATATTTTTAATTTCATTAAAATCCCATAAATAATAGATTTCTAACTGCTCCAAAATATTTTATAAGAAGAGGGATTCGAAAAAAAATAAATTGTATTTGAAAAATTGACTCGCAATTCTTGAAAAATTTTCGGGCGGGTACGGGCGGGTTTGAAAAATGGGAAAAAATTACGGGCCGGGTACGGGCGGGAGGTCAAAAAAAATACGGACACGGGCGGGTACGGGCCAAAAAAAATCGGCCCGTGCAGGGCTCTAGCCCACCCCTCCCTTTACATAATTGTCTTAACTTGGGACAGTGTCCCCTTCGCAATCCGACTCATGAATCGAAAATTATTTCAATTGAATTGGCTACCAATCAATTGAAATAAATAAAAGCGGGGTCTAAATGGCCTCAGATGCGGAAAAATACCAAATAAATTAAAAAAAAAAAGAAAAAGCTTTCACAAAAATAAATTAATAAATTTGGATGTTGATTGCTGCAGTTCAGTATTTTGACTATTTATTGTGAATCTAATCCACTTAAACAATTTTACTATATTCTTAAGAAACATTTTTGATGTTCTAAGCTTGATAAATAAAGTTTTAACAAGCCCCAATATGGAAAATTAACGATGTCCCAAGTTGGGAATACCAGAGCCTAACTTGGGACAAGCAAACTTTATTGATTTTTTATGTTTCTTTAATTATGAAATAATCTTGCCTTTTTAAAACTTCAAACTTTGTCCAGAAAAATTATGTTATAAAAATAAATAAAATATTTTAAGTTTGCTGGTGGAACCATGATGAACATCAAAACTGTCCCAAGTTAGGGTATTTGACTGTATATATTCAACAAGTACAGAATTTTACTTTAAATTATCGAAAGTAAGAAAAAATTGTGTGCTGTGCTACCAGACCAGTCTTACCAGATTACCCCCCCCCCCCCACCCCCCGAGAAGCTTTTCTGGATCCGCTCTTGATTACGCCACTGCTAATACATTTAAATTAGAAAAAAAAAATTAAATGCTAAAGAGTGGCAATCAAACAAAACATAAAAAAAATTAAAAAGATTATAAAAAAAAATCAAGTTAAAGTTTGAAAAGGCGATTCGTTAGCCTAAAACCAATAAAATTTAAGGCCGTTCTAGACCCACGAGGAATACGACCTTCCTAGACATTAATTTATTCTGAAAACAAGCAAATGATAAATGATTCAAAAAATATCTCAAAAAAAAAATTATTTATTTCATTAGTATTATTAGTGTTAATTAAAAATTAAATGGAAAATTGAGATAGAAAACACGCAAACTTTCATTCCGGATTGAATGAAAAGAAAATTAATTTCTGATTTTAATATTTTTATTTAAATAATATTGTGTAATTAAATTCTGATAGAATTGATAATAACACAAACAATATTATGGTGAAGATCAAGAGTCGTGGAAGTGACTCGTCGCCGAGCAAGGAAAGAGCAAAAGAAAGCAAAGGAACTCTTCATACTTGTACTTCCATTTAGATGACATTCCAATAGATGCCAATTGCCCATTGCATTTGCATGGACGAGTCGTCCCTAAGACGACGATTAGCTAGAAATATTTTTAATCCTTAACAAAAGATAGGGACGAGAAAAACATTTTTTGAGAAACTTTTCTCTTTCTGGGGAATATCTCAAAAAATTTTTAAGATATCGGAGTCAAATTTTTTTATATAAAACTAGAATAAATAAGGATTATTTTGAGCATAAATTAAAAAAAAAAATCCAGTCCCAAAAAGAATGGCAGAGGCTCAAAGTTGAAATTTTGCCAATTTCGGAAGGTCAAAAGTTAAATAATATTGTATAATTAAATCCTGATAGTAATAAAACAAGTCCCTTATTTTTCCTTTTTTAACTTTGCCCATCAACAGTAGGTTGGACAGGTTAAGTTAATGTAATTGTAAAAAAAATCGAAATTTTTCTGAAGCTGCTATAAAATGCGTTTAAAACAATTTATTTTTAATGTAAAATTTTAAAGTAGAAGTTAAAATTTTGCTGGGACAGATCGTTGAGGTAATAGATATGGAGAAAATATACACCAGCGAGTTGCTTTCCACAATTAAAATAATTTATTCTGCAAATATTTCGGAATGCCTACGCAATCCATCTTCAGTGCGTCAAATTACACTTATGTGGAGCGTGTGTTAATGATAAAATTTTTTTGTATGAGAAGCCATTCAACAATTAGGGTGAACTTTTTAATGTGCAAGTCACTGAGGGAAAAACTATATATGTAGGTATTTTATACAGTTGGTCAGATTCCCTTTTTGCAAAAAACAGTTTATCCCAGTGACCGGTTTTATTACTGAGTAATAAAACTTGCTTGCGCCAAATTTTTATTTTAAGCTTTTTAGTTTTTTTTTCGTGTGATTTTTTTAAATTAACTTTCAAAATTAGAGGCTTTTAAACAGGGGCGTATATAAGGGGGGGGGGGGCCGAGGGGGCCCGGCCCCCCCCCCCCCCGAAATTTCCCAAACACATATAAATATATAGGGATATACAGACATCAGCGCAACAAATTTTTCCGCAGGATGGACAACTTTGGTTCCGCAATAGAAAAAATGTTCCGCAAAAAATTTCGTGTGAAAAAAAATATAGTTTCTTAAAAAAAAAAAATTTCCGCAGAAAAATTTTTGAGTTTGGGCCCCCCCCCCCCCCCCCGAAAAAAATTTCTATATACGCCCCTGCTTTTAAATAACATCGGGAAATTTTCTAAAATTGTCGAATTAGCGTAGAGCTTTAAATAAAGAACATTAGTTTGGCCTATTTTGATTTGGTTCAATTGAAAAATTATTCATTATCATAAAAAATGACACTTAAATATCAACACACCTCTAGCTCATCGGGAAGTCTTTTGAAATTACATTAATTCGCGAAGGGTTTCAAATAAAGTACCACATTAGTTTGGTCTATTTTGATCAAAACCACCATATATTGGTGTTTTTAAAAATGTCCCTTAAGTATTAAATTTCACACCTCTAGCTCATCGGGAAGTGTCCTAAACAAAGACTCAAAGTTGGTGACCTTAGTTAAATAAAAGCATTTAATATTTCACAAAAAGAAGTGAAATCGCAGCATAATACAAAATTTTATAAAAAACATTTTCGAAAAAAAAAAAACAAAAATTTCGGGATGAATGACACTTTTTTACTTTCTCTTACCTATGTATATATGTAATATATATATAGAGAGAAAGTATTGGATTCATGTCAAAAATTCGATGTCGAGATCTTGATGGATCTTCACGTTTTGAGGTCCCCTGAATCCAAAAAAGTGGTTTTCGCGACATGGTCTGTCTGTGGGTGGGTGGGTGGGTGTGTGTGTGTTCAATTTAAAGCATGAAGGAATTGAGCTCTAGTGTTGAAATTTTATATATAAGTTAAACACCCCCGGGACCGTGAAAATAAGCTTTTAATCAAAATCGGCCAAAAAATACAAAGAAGTTTTTTAGAAAAAAAAAAAATTAAAAAAAGTGTCATTTATCCCGAAATTTTTGTTTTTTTCCGAAAATGTCAAAAAAAACGTTCAAGATGAATCTGTAAAATTTTGTCATATTTTTTTCTGAAAAGTACATTTAAAGACAAAAATTTCAAAAAAAAAAAAAAACGTCCCGATAAGTTAATTTTTGACAGTTTTACGGTTATTTAAAAAAAAAAAAATCGATGTTTTTTGAAAATGCTATAACTTTTTTTTGGCTGGGTCGAAAAATCTGAAAAAATTCTCAGACACGTTTTCAATAGGGTACAAAAAGATGACAAAATTTCAGCCAAATCAAAAATGGTCGGGTTCAGAAGTGGTCGAGTTGGCGTGGAATGCCCCATATATAAAATTGGAATATTCATCTGCAAATAGTTTTTATTTATTGATCGTCTACATGAATATATATCATTTTTTTGAGCTTTTTTGAATCAATAAAAGAAACATTCTACGATCACAAAACAGAGAAATTTAGTTGTTAGTTTAGAAAGTCTATTAGGGAAAAAAAAATAAAATGAAAAAGAAAGCAGAAGAAAAAGAGCATGAAAGCACACTAAAAAATAATAATTAAGGTAGTTTTAGAAATTTATAAAAATTTTAAAAACTATTTAAAAAAAAACAAAAACATTCCGTTATATTTATAATAAAAGTAAAATTTTCTAAAGCTACCTTATTAATGATTGTTGAATGAAGGTGCATGGATGATTCTAATCGTTATTAAGAAATTGACAATTTTCAAATCAAAAGCACGTTAACTGTCTACATGTATGTAGATTTTTAATTTTGAAAATTGATAGATAATTGAAGGGTAATTGGAATGTTGTAAGGTTCAAATTATTTTTACCTTAAAATGTTTGTTTCTCCCGAAAGTTAGGTGAAAAATGAAGGATGGATGGTGAATCTAATTAACAAAACGCGAGTTAATGATTATCTATATTGAAAAGATTTAGAGAGAGGAGGTTAAAAAAAATTATGTATGATGTCAAGAAAAAAAAACGGTATCCTAATTACCAGGGCCGTAGACAGGGGGGGGGGGTATATCCCCAGGGCCCGGAACCTCCGAGGGGGCCCGGGCCCTTTGCGCTCCAACTTTAAAATTCTAATAAAAAAATAATTTTCATGGTTAAAATTTCAATAAAAAAAAATAATTTTTTTGAAACTTTTTTCACGAGGGGGCTCGGGCCTTTAATCATTTTCTTGCAATTCTTTTCCCGAGGGGCCCGGGCTCTTTATAATTGACAATTTTGCATCGCTCAAGGAGAGGAGGGTAATTTTATAAAAACGGTTTAAGTATTATTATTATTACTGTTTAGGTAGGGTTACCTTACGTCCGGATTTGGAACACGTGTCCGGTTTGGCGCCCGGATATGAGAAATGTCCGGATTTTACTAATATGAACTGAAAACGTGGCCACATTTGGGAATTTTACTACGCGTCCCACCTTAGGTGCCCCATAATACTTATTTTTTAATTTAAAATGCTTATAAATCAAGCCAAGTTTGATAATATCAGGATAGCTAAATACGCAGATTTCAGTGCCTAATTTTCAAAAAAATTTCCATACACCCCCCCCCCCCCCTCCCCCCAGACCACCCGGAAGTCATTTCTGGGCTCAAAAAATTATGGTAACCCTATGTTTGGTGAATTTTGACAAATTTTTAAATAACTTTTTACTTTCTCTTTCCCTACTATATATGAAATATATAGAGAGAAAGTATTGTTTTATTTAAATAAACATTATAAACAATGTATAACTGTGTCAAAAATTGTTGGCATAAAGGCAGCAATAGCCTTTTTCAAACTAGAAAAAACCTTTTAGGGTGAGGGGGGGGGGGGCGAATTATTAAGTAGTCCCGGGGCCCTTCAAGTCTGTGTGCGGCCCTGCTAATTACAAAAATTCCATCATTAAAAATATATTACCCTTTGAATAAATGCTTTGCGCCAAAATTTTGATTGTTAAAAAAATAATAATAATTTCATCTTAAATAATGCGCAAACTATTTAACAAAAGATTATATATATAAATTATAAATTGATTTTTCTTATACTAATTTTTATGTCCATATACATACACTTAAATACCAACTTTTTAATTTTGTCTTCCAGTTGACCCCTAGGAATTCATCTCGGTTCTGTATCTGCTTCTATTTTATTTCTAAAGTGTTAATTAAAAAAAAAAAAACATTATTATTATTATAAAATAATATCAAGTTGAAAAATTCAATTTATAAAAAATTGTTTAAGAATATTGATTGGAATTTAAGTAAAAACATTTTTTTTTATACTAATGTTTATCCTGGTTCTTTAATACAGTGGTAAAGATTTATCGTGATTATTATCAGACTAGAACAGGATGCCCAACGTTTTTTAAAGCGGTGCGAATATGATTGTAAAAATCAAAAATTACGTCAAGCGTGACGCAAGTTGAGCACCTCTGAGCTGCGAATTATTAACAGGGCGAGAAATGTAAATCAAATTATCTAAAAATATGGGCCCATCTCCTTTTTTTGAAACAAACAGAAGACACACTGTAGTAGTAAAAATAAATTAATAAATTTTAATATTAAATAGGTTTTAAGAGAAAATTCCAAGCGTTTGAAACAATAAGTTATGAGGCAGAGTCCCTGATCATTGTCCGAAGATAATTTAAGAAGGATGTAGACCAGAAATGGGCAACAATTGTATTGTTTAATCTGAATAATTCCAAAAGGATACGCCACTCTCCCTTAGTAGACATTTTCAAAAAAAGTCTTAAAACCCACCTTTTAAAAAAAAACATTATACCAGTGATTTCCAAGTGGGCGATTTGGGCTTTCAGGGGGGCAATAAATAAGCGGGGGGCGATTGGGTGGCGATGAGTATTCAAAGGGAGAAAAACTATTAGTTTACTAAAATTTAAAAGAACAAAAATCAAAGAGAAAAATCTCCTATTTACACGATGGCCAGAATAGAAGAGGACAAAATATTATCATAAAAATAATAATTCCAATCTCGAAACGTCACTTTTGTTTTCATTAAATAAAGATTGACCGAAAAAGATCCATTTTTGTTATTTTCTTCATAAAACCCAGACAGCCTGGAATATTGCAGTAATATTGCAGCAATTTCGCCAACCACATTATTGACAATATTGGAGCAACATTGCAGTAATTTCGCTGCGCAATATTGGAGAGGACATTGCAGAAAAATTGCAACAATATTGCTGCGGGAACATTGAATAGTGAATATTGCAGCAATATTGCCGTTGCAATATTGAAGTGTGAATATTGTTGCAATATTGCATCAATATTGCTGTTGCAATATTGAATACTGAATATTTCAGTAATATTGCAGTGGCAATATTGAAGTGTAAATATTGCAGCAATATTCCTGAAATATTACAGTAGCAACATTGAAGAGTGAATATTGAAGCAATATTGCAGCACAATGTTGCAATGGCAACATTGAAGTATGAATATTGCAGGGTCAATATTGCAGCAATATTGAAGTGGCAACATTGAATAGTGAATATAGGGTTAAAATTATCATATCAACTTTATAATATTTATCTAATTATATTAAACGAGCAATGTACGTTTGTTTGCTTGCTTGTTTGTTTATATATATGCATATCAGTTCTCGAAAACGGCTCTAACGATTTTTTTCAAATTTTAAATATATACTATTTCTGGTCCCAAAATGAAATTGTGCTAGGTCTTATGTTTGGGAAAATTCGGGTACTAGTACTTTACTGGTGTACTTTTTTAGTTTTTTCCAATTTTCTCGAAATCCCCTTTAAAGATTTCTCTCAAATTTTAAATAATTCCTAGTTCCGGGATAGAAAACAAATTGCACTAGGTTTCGTCTTCGGGAAACCTCGAGTACTAGTACTTTACTGGTGTACTTATTTAGTTTTTTCCAAATTTCTCGAAATTCCCTTTAAAGATTTCTTTCAATTTTTAAATATTTTCTTATTTTTTCTATACAAATAAAATTTGACCTCTCGAGTACTAGTACCTTACTGGTGTACTTTTTTAGGTTTTTCTAATTTTCTTGAAATTTCCTTTGACATTTTCTTTCAAATTTTAAATATTTTTTTATTTCTTCTATACAAATAAAATTTGGCCTCTCGAGTACTAGTACCTTACTGGTGTACTTTTTTTTAGTTTTTTCAAATTTTCGTTTTAAAGGTTTTATAACGTTCAAAGCCAAGTGTGCTTGCTTCCTGGTCAAATCCTCCCTCTCTTTGCCCTGGACCCATAGATTTAGAATATATCTCACCAAGAACATTAAATTTTAATTAATGTGCAATTTTGTAAATTTAATTTTTTATATCAATAATTACTTACAATGTATTTAATTTAATAATGTCAACAAGGCCAATTAGTAGACAAATACCTATTATTTAAATTCTATTATTAAAATACTAATCTCTGATTATTAATAATTAATTTTATTGAAAATAATAATTTTTAATTGTCTCCAGGCTGACGCATTTCCTGGGCAACTCTCTTATATCTCATGATTAAAGTTTTCTTATGAGGCACTGTTTCCTCCAAGTAACCACCCAGTAAACTTGCTATTCCTCAAAACTCTCCCTGGACTGTTATTTCTTATTTTGGTGTTTTAATTGATGTTTCTATTGAGCAAGTTGTCTCGTTATATTTCTTTCAAATTTTAAATATGTTCCTATTTCTCCTATACAAATCAAATTCGCGCCCCTCGAGTATTCGTACTTTACTGATGTACTTTTTTTAGTTTTTTACAATTTTATCAATATAAAAAAAAAGACCGAGCTCCGGCTCGGTAACCCCGGAACTATTAATTAAATTAATTAATGTCCGTGATGACCCGTGGCTCAAAGAGAAGACACTAGCTTCTTGAGCCTGGGGTCCCGGATTCCCTTTTCGTCCCAAGGGAGAAAAATTTATTTCATTTGATTTGACTGCAAATAATTTGAAATAAATAGGGATGGGTAGACCCCATCCCTATTTATTTCAAATTATTTGCTTGTCTAAATCACCTTAGATGCCGAAAAAGAAAAAAAAATTAAAAAATTAAAAAAAAAAAAAATTAATTTTAAATATTATAAATTATTATAAATTATTATTTTTTTATAATTTATAAGTGACTTTTTGTTTAAAAAAAAATTTAATAGTACTACATACGAATTAAGTAGCTTAAAAAGTGTTGAAAATACATATAGCAATAAGTCCGAGGCAGTAAAGGAGTCGAATATTGGAATCAAGACATTGGAAATATTGGAAATGCAAAAAACTCGTGTTCAAATCCCTCTATGAACAAGTTTTTTTTTACCCTGCAATATTACCACAATATTCCAGGCAATATTGCCGCAATATCCCCGTAATATTGCTGCAATATTCACAATATTCCCGTAATATTGCTGCAATATTCACAATATCCATGCAATATTGCCGGAATATTCCCGTAATATTGCTGCAATACTTGCAATACAATATTCCAAAGTTACAAAGAGGCGGACATAGGAATTTTTTTTTTTTTTTTTTTTTTTTTTTTTTTTTGGAATGGGTGCATAAGGTCCGAAGACCTATAATGACCAATAGTCACATGCAGCCAGGAAGAAAATAAAAACAAAAGGAGAAGCATAAAGGGGAAACTCAACTGCGGGAACTGAGAAGATGCCTGTTGAGGTTAGACTTGTAAGTCTGAAGATTGTAGGTTTTGGGGAAGATAGACGCAGGGAGCTCGTTCCAATCATGGGAGGTCATGGGGACAAAGGAAGAATGAAATTGTTTTGTTCTGTTAGTCGTGATCTGAACAGCATAGGGATGCTGGGAAGATGCCTCTCTTGTGTTCCGTGAATATGTTGCATTGGGTGGGATAATTGATTTTAATTCGGCAGAGCATTGACCATGGTAATACCTGTAGAAGAGAGATAGTGCAGATACTCTTCTTCTATGATCAAGTGACTGTAGGGATGCAGTAAGGGTAGAATCACCGTCTTTCGACGCCCCTCGCCAAAGGTGGGAACAATATTCAAGACACGGCCGAATTTGGGCTTTATAGAGGATTAGGAGTTGTTGGGAGGAAAAGTAACGCTTCGTTTTGAATAGGAAACCCAATTTCCTTGCGGTAGATTTAACCACAGAAGAGATGTGGTTGCTCCAGGAGAGATCAGATGTAACTGTCACTCCCAGAACAGAAAATGAATCTTTGAACTCGAGACTATTATTGCTGTAAATAAGGGGAGGGCAAATCCTATTTTGTTGTCTAGAAATTAAACAACATTGGGTTTTTTGGGAATTGAATTTTACTTGATTGAGGTTTTCCCATTCTTCCAAGAGACCAAGATCATCATTTATCGACGACAGAGCCCCCAGACGACCAGTGGATGAGGTTTCACCAGTCCTGACTGAGTGCAGGGTACTGTCATCAGCAAAGCAATGAATTGGGTTGGAGGTTACTCCCATGAGATCGTTAATGTACATAAGGAATAGGGTGGGAGAGAGGACAGAACCCTGGGGAACACCTGCGTTGATTGAATGCGGAATAGAAGACACACCGTCGACTACAACCGAGATCTTTCGCTCCGTTAGAAAGCTCTTGATCCACTGGCACAGCTCAGAGGATAGGCCAAAAGATGAAAGTTTAGCATAAAGCTTTTTATGCCATACCTGATCGAAAGCGTTCGAAATGTCAAGAGCAACTGCAATAGTTTCCCCTTTCATTTCCATGGCTTTGTTCCAGAGGTGTGTGACAAAGCTCAAAATATCCCCAGTCGAACGAGCATGCCTGAAACCATATTGCCTATCATTCATCATTCCGCAATGTTCCAGATGATTTAAAATTTGAATGTTGAGGGCTTTTTCCATAATTTTGGATAGTATGGAGGTTATTGCGATTGGGCGATAGTTGCTGGGAAGAGAGGAGTCACCTTGCAACACCTATTGCAACAATGTTGCTGCATTGTTCCTGCAATATTCCCTGCAAGGTTAAATATTACAATGTAAGATTCCTGCAATATTACTGCAAGATTCCAGGCTGTCTGGGAAATAAAATTATTTTTAAATTTTTAGAAGTTTGGGTAGAAATAATAGGGTCAGGAGTATTTTTTTAAATATATTTTTGCCATTGATTGTGGTTTATTTTAGTTAGTAATTAATAATACAATTTATTTAACAAATTTCAACGTTTCAGTCACTATTTCTGCAAATGTGGTATTTATTCACTTTGAAAAGAAAACGTTATCTGAGGAACTTGATTCATTTTTAACTTTAAAATAAATTTGTTAAAAATTTTAAATCATATTTTGCACGTAAATTCAGATGCAGATCACAGAATCCATGAATTTGATTCAATTTGGACCATGTAAATTTATGTATGTACAGCAGGTATACCAGTCTTTCCCAAACTGTGCTGTTCTCTTAGGGCGCCGTGAAAATTTTCCTATACAAAATATATTAATTTTTTGCTGTTAGTCGAAAAATTAAATTCGGAGATGGGTCAAAAAAGGTTGGGAACCACTGCACTATACATTGGCCTAACTTATTTTAGCTGGGCCCCCGCAACCTTTTTTCGGCCCCATTATTAAAGGGAATAATTTACAAGTAAAACCATGAATTTTTTTTTAAATGTATATTTCTGCATTACACAAACAATCAAAACGAAAAATATATAATTTATTAATAATAATTAATAGGTTTTTTTTTTAAACACACAATATTTTCTAATTCACACTTACTCACACATTCGCACAGTCTTTTCGACAACTCAGGCCATATAAGACCTTATACGATAACCTTTATTTATGAATATTATATTAGGTCTACGGGAAAGTTCTGTCCGAATCTATGACATCATTTTCGCCACGTAAACGCATGTTTATTTATTGCATGTTCGGCTCTATATTTTTATTGCTTAACGTATACATACTGACGTAGCAAATAAACTATAATAAAGTTGATTCACATTAGTCTTAAGTGTGAAAAGATAGTATACCCATGGCGACTGATAAAGTTCATTTACGCCACTGCACATCTCTGCTTGCTCGGAACAAAATCGAGCCCTTTTTGAACAGGATGATAACTGGGGATGAAAAGTGGATTACATACAGGGATGGGCGTTAATCAGTTACATGTATTTGAAATACAAGATACCAAATACAATATTAATTGGTATCTTGTAACTCGTTACAGAATTGGCAAAGTAATTGGTATCTTGTATTTCGTTACATTTTTTTAGTAATTGGTATCTGAAATTCGAGATACCAAATACTTTTTTTTTAATTTGCCGCAGTGTAAAAAGTCTTGCAGAGGGAGCTGAAATCGTTTTAATTTATTTAAAATTACTGTATGTAATCGTCGTGTGGATTCTCTGCTCCGAATCTTAGTAAAAACCAGTAACGAGAAGTCAATCAATCCGCCAAATTTTCACTCTTCGTTAAAAAACTTTTTTGCTTTCTTCTTTCAACCAGCTCTCAACGACTAAATCTTTGTTCTTCTGCCCCAGTTTTCGATTTTCCAAAGGTATTCTCCAATATAAGTTTAGCTGCCACTTTCCTAAACCAAATTTATTTAGGGTTCCAAATAGAGCCCTGCACGGGCCGATTTTTTTGGCCCGGACCGGCCTGTGTCCGTATTTTTTATGACTTCCCGCCCGTACCCGGCCAGTAATTTTTTACCATTCTTCAGGCCCGCCCGGAATTTTTTCAAACCCGCCCATAACCGCCCGAGATTTAGTGAATGAATGAACGAATGTCTAGCAATTTTTAAATAAAATTTCATTTGCATGCCCGTCCGCCCGAACCCGTTTATTTAGACTTGGTACCTGCCCGTACCCGCCCGTAATTTTTTCATGGCCTCCAAAGCCCGCGGGCCGGGCGGGTAACGGGCCTACGGGCCAACCAGTACCCGTGCAGGGCTCTAGTTCCAGAATTACCACACCAAAAAGTATTTTAAAATCAAGGAAAAATTTGTTTGTAATTGGTATTTTCAATGTATTTGAAATACGTAATTGGTATCTTGTATCTCGTTACACAAACCCGTGAGTAATTGGTATCTTGTATTTCGTTACAAAAATCTGAAGTAATTGGTATTTTGTATCTCGTTACTCAAAATCGAGTAACTTGCCCATCCCTGATTACATACAACAACATTGTAAGGAAAAGGGCATTTTGTGAACCCGGAAAACCTAGCCCTTCCACCTCTAAACCAAATTTGACTCTGAATAAGAGAATGTTGTGTATAGGGTGGGACATTCGAGGACCAATACATTATGAGCTTTTAAAACCGAACGAAAAGCTCAATTCGGAGAAGTATTGTCAGCAACTGGATAATTTAAAGACAGCGGTCCAAAAAAAGAAGCCGGCAATGTTCAATAGGAAGGAAATCATACTGCATCTTGATAATGCCAGGCCACATGCTGCTTTGGGTACTCGTAAAAAAATTTCAAAACTAGGCTGGGAAATTCTATCACATCCACCATGTTCCCCGGATTTAGCACACTAATGAAAATTTGTCTTTGAAAGGACCCGGGGCCCTCAGGGCTCCGGTAAAAAAAGGAAAAACTTAATGAAAATTTGTCTTTGAAAGGGCCTGGGGCCCTCAGGGCTCCGGTAAAAACGGAAAAGGGGGGCGAAAAATTTAGAATAAAAAAAAAATAATGAAAATTCGTCTTCGAGAGGGCCCAGGCCCTCAGGGTTCAGGGATATACTGTATTTTAAAAATATTTTTTGTAAGATCTAATAATGGGGGCCGAAATAAAGGTTTGCGGGGGGGGGGTCCAGCTAAAAAACGTTACGCTACTGTCAAATATACTGAAATATAATGAATAATATTCATACCTAGGGTTAGATTACCATGATTTATTGAGGCCAGATCCGGACAGACGACTTCAGGGGATCTAGGGGGTATGGAAAATTTTTTTTAAATTAGGCATTGAAATGTGCGTTTTTAGCTATCTTGAGACGTGAAAAATTAATAATTTTTTTTTTTTTTTTTTTTTTAGATTTAATTGAGATTTATTTAAGGATCGGAAAATCTTCAATGAGCAACGCAGCTAATCGTTTTTCAATTTTTATTTAAGTATAAAGTGCCAGGGCAAACGTTTCGGTCGCATATAGGACTATCATCAGGGCCAAGCCATTGTCAAAATATTATTCCTCTTGGTCATATTGGCCAAAGAAATTATTAACAACGCAACAAATTCAATGACCAAATTATTAGAAACAGTGTTTTATCATGGACTGAGAGTGAGTGAATAATAATTTTTTTGTTTAATTTTAAAATATTGCTATTTAATAAAACTTTTGAATTTTTGTCTGTCCAAAGAGGGGCCCGCTAGTGGGCAGAGTGGTACTCGTTTTTTTTTTTTTTTTTTTTTTTACTTTTTTTTATTCTGTTAAGAGAAAGTAATTTTAGGATTTTTTAAATTAAATCACCAAGATTCGCTGAAGAATTAGAAGCTAGTAATTTTGTCATTAATAAACAGCTTCCATCTGCCTCTGGGACGTAGCGCAGAGTTGGAGTGTAGGATGTAGGAGTCTTAGCTTTTTTGCAGGGCCGTAGACAGACTTGGCGGGCCCGGGGCTACTTACTAATACGGGACCCTCCCAAAAAAAAAAGTTTTTTTTAGTATGTAAAAGGCTATTGTGGCCTTCATGCCAAAAGTTTTTTTCACAGTTTTTGACACAATTTTTGAAATAGTTATACATAGCTTACAATATTTATTTAAATAAAGTTATTTAAAAGTTTTTCAAAATTTCCTAAACAAGAGTTACAATAATCTATCGAGGCCAGATTCGGACAAAGAATTTCTGGGGGAATCTGGGGTTATGGAAGATTTTTTGAAAATTAGCTACTGAAATCTGCCTTTTTAGCTATCCTGAGTCGTGAAAAGATCAAACTTGATTTGAGCTTAAAGGGCCCAGGCCCCCTGAGGAAAAAAATTTCAAGAAAATGATTTTTTTATTGAAATTTTAAGAGAAAATATTGAGCTTAAAGGGCCCGGGACCCCTGAGGAAAAAAATTTCAAGAAAATGATTTTTTTTAATTGAAATTTTAACCATGAAAATTATTTTTTATTAGAATTTTAAGGTGGGAGCGCAATGGGCCCGGGCCCCCTCGGAGGGCCCGGGCCCCGGGGATATAGCCCCCCCTTCATTCGTGATTTTGCATGTAGTTAAGCTATACAACAAAAAATAAAAATAAGTGATAACTTGTGATATAAGAAACTTTTTAAGACAAAAGAGCAAAAGCAAAAAAGGACATTTCTACTCCCGAAACGAATACATTTCTTTATTAATGTTAATTTGAATCTGGAACTAAATAAATATCACCCCTATTAGCACCCTACTCCCCTGGTATGCGCCACTGCCTCTCCACCTTCCCCTACATCAAAAGTTTTGGGCCCGCCATTGGCAAAATCCTGGGACCGCCACTGCTGTGAATGCACCCTCCAATCGTCTTAACAAAAATATATGTCGGCAGCAGAGGAATAAATTTATTGGGACCAAAATTTGTCTTTTTTTTCTTTGGACTTATCTCCCTCTGGTATATACTTTTTAGAGTGGCGATTAATATTGACCCCGAGCATGAAACTCCTTCCAGGGTGAAACCCCCACAAGCAATGTATAAGTCTGAACATGCTTATTAATGGCTTCAAACGTTTGGGAAATTCTCTAATGAATATATAATAATAAAAATAAATTCGATTTCTCCATTATTATTGTATATAACAAGCATTTCGAGAATATAAAAAACCAAGATATATTAATATACTGTATAAACAAAATTATTTTGAAAAATAATTCTAATATAAAAATCAATATTTTTGCAAAATTTACTAGCGGTGAAAAAAGTGGATTTGGTTAAAAAATATATAAATAATAATAATGTTATCAAAAAAATTTAGTTTTTTTTTTTTTAGAAAAAGTTTATTCATATAAGAATAATCAATTTCCATATAAAAAAATAAAAAAAAAAGTTTATAAATTAGAATACCGTTTAATTAGTCTTAAGATTAAGTATAAAAAATGACAAGCCATTATTATTTGTATCATTAGTTTTTCTTTTAAATAATAGGCTAATAAATAAATTTCTTAATAGTGTTAAAATAAAATTTAAAAAGAAAATCAACGATATTTATGTTAGTAAACTTCTCAAGCAAATTTTTGTTTTAATTAACACTCTAAAAAAAAAATAATGAAAATAAAATCACCTGATATACCAAAATGGTGAAAAAAAAATATATATAAAAGGTGATGTAAACAGCGAATTCAAGCGTTTATAGGCGTAAATGTGCACCTAATTGGCTCTATTTCTATACCGGTATATGCAGATGATGTGTGATTTTCTAAAATATTTTTTGGGGAGATGTCGAGGAGTGAGATGTCTTTTTGTTTAGGAGATTTTTGAAGAAGGTCAAGCGAGGAAGCACCTGATGCGTTGCGGCCGACTGAAGCGAAGCTGAAGCTCGTTCGGGTCGGTCACATACTTCTGTTCCCTTCGGCGACGAAGTGCAGGTGTGAAGCCAGCTGCGGAATTTCCTTGAGAATGTCCCGAGGTTGAGGTGGTTGGCAGACCAGAATTCGACCCAACCGGCGCATCCATGTCCAATTCGTCAGCGGCGATTCGTACCGGCCTCGAATCAGGTACGGTTTGGCATCGGCGAAGTGGCAGTAACTCGCTGAAGGGACATAGGAAATTTAGGAAATAGGAACTTCATAGCTTGGGGGGAAGAGAGGTAATAGAGGAGAGTTAACAACTTGGCACATTTTATTATTAAAGTAGAAAAAAAGGAGTTAAAATTAGTTGTTTTCAATATTGAGATGATGGCTGAACTATTAGAAGATATGAGTAGGATGGCAGCCAGGAAAGAAATCAGACAAAAATTCAATCAATTTTTATCTAATTTTATTACGATTGCCGACGTTTAGGACGCAAATCGCGCCCTTCCTCAGGACCTATGATCAATGAGAAAAACATGTTTGATAAAAGTTAACAAGAATTTTTTAAATACATTTCTTTGTAAAAACTTACAATCAATAGCACTGTGAGACAAGAAAAAAAGCCCCGAGAAAATTCCTTCAGATTCTTAAGTAAAATGACCTCCTGAATCCAAATATGACCTACGTTTTCCACCACCAAGTACCGTTTTTTTTTTGGGGGGGGGGTAGCCCCCTACTTATTTCCACCCCTTTTCGTTAATTATAGGGCCACGAAAAAAATTTGGAGGGATGAAAAGGAATATTTTAGCCTTAACATTTCTTTAGAAGGTCTAGAGAAGTGAAAAGTTAAAAAACATTAACATTTGGATCCAAGGGGGGATGTGGGGGAGGATTTTGCCCCTTAAAATGCAAAAAAATCATTAAAAATGAACGATTTTTTTATTTTTTCACAATTTTTTCACTGAATTTCTACATATTCCAGCTGACAGACCCACCTCACCCTTCTTTAAACATCCCTCAACTAAAAAAATATATAAAAGATAAAGCAGGTGGGGTGTGAGCGATTCCGAAGCGCTTACAAGAAAATGGAAGATTCACAGCTCGCTGCACACTTGGTCAAATTGACAAATATGCGGCTATTACAAATTTAAAGTTAAATGTTAAATATAATTATATACGGATTCTTCTATGTCCTTCAATATTTTCATATTTTATCTAAAGGGGTAGATATACTTCTTGTCAAAGTTTGAAAAAAATTATAATCTATGAAATATATATAAAGTTACGCTTTTCTAAATAAATCAAGAAAAATATGATATTTATAAAAACCAAATTTTTTTAAAGAAAAATCTACATGGGGTAGACTGCCCTTTACTCAAGGGGCACAATTTTTTTTTTTTTTTTGAAAAATTAAAGTATTATTATAATGAGTGAATATTACAAAAATGGTATTTTTTTTTCAAAAACATTAGAACTATCACTTATTTAAGGTAAAAAAAAGAAAATTAATTAGAAATTTCAGTAAAATCCCTCTCAACCGGTCTGGTCGAGCCCGAGAGCCTGGCTGGATACTCGTTGGGCCGGTGAATCAGAGGTTTTGGTGAAAAATTCATTTTTATTTATTCTCATCACATGTTTTCGCTTATCTCACTCGCTCATTTTTGTTTAAGAGATCTCAAGCTTATATTTTACAAAAAAAAAAAAAAAAAAAAAAAAAAAATTAGTGCCCCTTAAGTAAAGGGCAGTCTACCCCATGTAGATTTTTCTTTAAAAAAATTTGCTTTTTATAAATGTCATATTTTTCCTGATTTATTTACAAAAGTGTGATCTTATATTATATTTCATAGATTATAAATTTTTTCAAACTTTGACAAGAAGTATATCTACCCCTTTAGATAAAATATGAAAATATTGAAGGACATAGAAGAATCCGTATATATAACTTTAAATTTGTAAAGATCAGTCCAAAAAAATTAAAGTTAAGCTGCATATTTGTCAATTTGACCAACTGTGCAACGAGGAGCTGTGAATCTTCCATTTTCTTGTAAGGGCTTCGGAATCGCTCACACCCCACCCGCTTTAACTTATATATATTTTTTTAGTTGAGGGATGTTTAAGGAAGGGTGAGGTGGATCTGTCCGCTGGTATATGTAGAAATCAGTGAAAAAATTGTGAAAAAATAAAAAAAATCGTTCATTTTTAATGATTTTTTTGCATTTTAAGGGACAAAATCCTCCCCCCCCCCTTGGAAACAAATGTTAATGTTTTTTAACTTTTCACTTCTCTAGACCTTCTGAAGAAATGTTAAGGCTAAAATATTCCTTTTCATCCCTCCAAATTTTTTTCGTGGCCCTATATTTAACGAAAAGGCGTGGTAATAAGTAGGGGGGGGTCCCCCCTCCAAAAAAACGGTACTTGGTGGGGGAAAACGGAGGTCATATTTGGATTCAGGGGGGTCATTTTACTTAAGAATCTGAAGGAATTTTCTCGGAGCCAGAAAAAAGTTTCATTTTGTAGCACAGTGTAGTTAATGAAATACAGATGGACGTATTTTTTTAATTAACAATATAAAAACACAATCCACGGGTGTGAGATGCATTGTTTTGTACTGTATATATTTGCTGTTATTCATTCACCCCTTTCGCATTAAATGTATTAGCATATCCATAGGCGTAGCCGAGGGGGGGGGGTTTGGGGGTTCAAACCCCCCTCCCCCATGAGACCCAAGCCATGACTAAATATTTAATACAAATTATATTTCACATAGGGTAAGAGAAAATAAAATATAATAATTTACTCTAGCTAAAACAACAAACCAAATTGATTTATAAATACCCTAAAATAATCTTAAATTTTTGCAAAAAATTTCTTGATCTCCCCCCATCAAAAATTTCTGGCTACGCCAATGAGCATATCTATTTTTCAATCATATAAAGGCTTTTTTGTTCTTAAATTAGAATATTTTAAAATAGATTTCTTTTTTATAAACTTTCACTTAAATTTTTCTCTCTTTCTTATTTCCAATATAATTACAAATTAATAAAATTCAAAATATTTTCATACAAAGTACTAAGGCCCTGAATGTCGTCTTTGTAGTTGCATGCCGTTTTTCTGTATTTTTTTATAGCAATCATTTCGGCAAATTCGAGTCTAAATTGGTTGCTTTTTCAACAACTTCAATAGCGTCTTTTTGGTTGAAAAGTTTTTTAAGAGTATTGTTTGGCTTAAGAGCAATGGCAATTTTTTTCGTTTTCTAGAATTTTTTTAATTGGTAGCTAATATCAGGAAGAAAATTTAAACAGAATATCCTGATATTAGCTACCAATTAAAAAAATTCTAGAAAACGAAAAAATTGGCATTAATCTTAAGCCAAACAATACTCTTAAAAAACTTTTTCAACCAAAAGACGCTATTGAAGTTGTTGAAAAAGCAACCAATTTAGACTCGAATTTGCCGAAATGATTGCTATAAAAAAATACAGAAAAACGGCATGCAACTACAAAGACGACATTCAGGGCCTTAGTACTTTGTATGAAAATATTTTGAATTTTATTAATTTGTAATTATATTGGAAATAAGAAAGAGAGAAAAATTTAAGTGAAAGTTTATAAAAAAGAAATCTATTTTAAAATATTCTAATTTAAGAACAAAAAAGCCTTTATATGATTGAAAAATAGATATGCTAATAGATTTAATGCGAAAGGGGTGAATGAATAACAGCAAATATATACAGTACAAAACAATGCATCTCACACCCGTGGCAAGGGCGGATCCAGAGGTGTTTCTCGGGGGGGGGGGGGTAATCTGATGTGACTCGTCGCACAGCACACTATTTTTTTTAAATTTCGGTAATTTAAAAGCGCATTCTGTACTTCTTTGCCAGAATATAAATACACATCAAATTTTTAAGTATTAATTTTAAAAATTTTACATTAAAAATAAATTTTTTTGCGAAAAAAAAGGTATTATTTTCGAATCTCGGGGGGGGGGGGGGTAATTACCCCCATTTACCCCCCCCCCCCCTTGTATCCGCCCTTGACCCGTGGATTGTGTTTTTATATTGTTAATTAAAAAAATACGTCCATCTGTATTTCATTAACTATCGATTGTAAGTTTTTACAAAGAAATGTATTTAAATTCTTGTTAACTTTTATCAAACATGTTTTTCTCATTGATCATAGGTCCTGAGGAAGGGCGCGATTTGCGTCCTAAACGTCGGCAATCGTAATAAAATTAGATAAAAATTGATTGAATTTTTGTCTGATTTCTTTCCTGGCTGCCATCCTGCTCATATCTTTTAGTTGTTTTCATTTGAAAATTTTACTACTTAATTCCGACAAAAACAAAATTTGTATCCACTTATAACGAACGTGATATAATAATATTAATATACTGTATTTTAAATCAAATCTTAGAAAAAAATTGAGAGCTAGGAATCGATCCCCTTCGCTTACCTCTGGTCTACCAATAAGATATTCACATGGTAGAAATAGAGTGAGGAAGAAAAGAAAAATTTACAAATGCAGATAGGGGGGGGGGGGGATATTAGTGAGAAGGATGAATAAATAAAATCCGGGGATGATTTTCAGGCCAATTTATTTGAATCAACTCCTTCCGCAATAGGTCAACGTTTCGGAGCCAAAAGGAATCCTTCTTCAGGACCTTATGGTTAACAATTAAGCTGGAAATACACGGCAGGTCCAAAATCCAAATTGGCCCGACACCGATCCAAAACTCGCCGTGTATGGGGAAACCGAGTTGGCTCGGCGACCGTTAGTTGGCTTTGCTGGATTTCCATCCGAGCCGAAATCCACAGAGCCTTGGATTTGTCCTAGCCGTGTATGGTAGTTCACCGAGCCAGAGCCAAAACTTGTGCAGCGTTGCCAGATTATTTTTTTTAGATCCTTTTTAGATCCTTTTGATATTTTTCTTAAATTTTCTGAATAGATTTTAATTAGAATAATTATTTAAATATTTTTTAAATCATTTTTTTTTTAAACAAAATTTTGAAAAAGTACTAAAATTAAATTAAGATAATTACGAGTGAAATGACTTTTGATAGGGGGAAGTTCAAATGTTCAATGGTAACCATTCATTCCGCATTTTGCGGGGCAATTTCAAATTTTGATTCAATGGCACGCAAAATTTAATTTGTAATTGTTTCTTCAGTTGTGTTTAAGATTTAAATAAAAATTTTCAATTTTTAAAAATTATTTAAATTATTTATTTTTTATAATATAATGACATATTGGGATTTTTTTATACAATTGTTCATTTTGTTGTATTAAACGAAATTCTATTTAAAAAATATGGGGAATGACTTCCCCGAGACTTTCTCGTATATTCTTTTGGAATTACGTCTGGGTGTGTGTGTGTGTGTGTGTGTGTGTGAACACGATTGCTTAAAAACCAAAGCAGCTAGATGGATGCAATTTGGTATATGCTCCTTACGCTAAAATTGTACATTTCTATCAACTTTTGGAGTAAATACGTCACTTGGAAGTAGTACTTTACCTAATAAGTTTTTTCAGAAAATTCGAAATTTTCAATTTCTTTGTTATATTATGATAAAATATTTAATTTTAAAAAGTTTTTATTCTTTGACATTTTTCCGAAAACTGAATAGTTTTTGAAATAATCACAGAAGAAAACGACATTTTTCGTTAATTTTGGAAAGAAAAATCAAAACAAAATCATATAGGTGTCATTGAAAAACATGTAAATATAAACTAATGAATTTGTGAAACAAATGAAATTCATTTGCATGATTTTGTTTTGAATTTTTTTTTCCAAAAATAACGAAAAATGTCGTTTTCTTCTGTGATTATTTCAAAAACTATTCAGTTTTCGGAAAAATGTCAAGAAATAAAAACTTTTTAAAATTGAGGATTTTATCATAATATAACAAAGAAATTGAAAATTTCGAAATTTCTGAAAAAACTTATTAGGTAAAGTACTACTTCTAAGTGACGTATTTACTCCAAAGGTTGATAGAAATCTACAATTTTAGTATAAGGAGCATATACTAAATTTCATCCATCTAGCTACAATCGGCTCGGTCTAAATGGATCTGCGGTGTATGCCCGCCTTTAGATTACATGTATTATTTAAGAATTTTTTTTTTGTTTGGTTTATTTGTTTTAGTTTATCTATTTATTTTGTTTATATTAGTATAAGCCTACTCACCATGCGGTGTCAAGAAAAACGAATAGTCCTCAATTTTGTCATTTAAAGTTGTGATTAATCACGCTAGTACACATGTAAAAGGCAATGGAGCCAAACGAAGAATGATGTAATTTGGAGTGCACTGCCTCTCATTTATAATTGAGAAATTTTAACCGAGGGAATTCAATTGTAATATATATGTATATGGGTCATTCCATGCCAAATGGACAAATTTTTTTCCTGACCCCCGCGGATTTCGCTGAAAATTTCCTATCTTTTTTCTACCCTTTAAAAGACATTTTTGAGAATTTTTTCAAATTTTTTTACCCAACTAAAAAAAAGTTATGGATTTTTGAAAAAAATTGCTCTTTTTTTTCAAATAACGATAACTTATTTTAAAATTGATATTTCGGAACCCCGCGAGGCTATAAAACTTTTGTTTTTTAATGTAGTTTTCAGAAAAAAATACAAAAATTATTTCAGAAGCCCGGATATATAAAATATTTCAGTTTTTTTGAAATAACCCTAATTTTAAATCGATTTTGTTTTTTTTTTTTTTGTTTTTTTTTTAACTCAAAAAAAACTTCAACTAATTCTACAATTATCTCCCCTAATTTCAAAATAAAGGTAAAGTACGAGACTGAAAAAAAAACAATTTTTAGTATGATGACTTTAAATTTTCGAATTAAATATCATTTTTCAACTTCTAAAGTGTCACGAGAAAGGTGGAAAAATTTTATAAAAAAGTTACGTAAAAAATAAACCAAATTTCAAGAAAAAATTTATTATAACAAAAAAAAAAAAAAAAAAAAAAAGAATAGAAGCAATCGTCGGCACATCTTGAAATTAGGGGGGATAATTGTAGAATTAGTTGAAGTTTATTTTGAGTTAAAAAAATTTGAAAAAAAAAATGGTCCATTTAAAATTAGGGTTATTTCAAAAAAACTGAAATATTTTATATATCCGGGCTTCTGAAATAATTTTTGTATTTTTTTCTGAAAACTACATTAAAAAACAAAAGTTTTATAGCCTCGCGGGGTTCCGAAATATCAATTTTAAAATAAGTTATCGTTATTTGAAAAAAAAGAGCAATTTTTTTCAAAAATCCATAACTTTTTTTTAGTTGGGTAAAAAAATTTGAAAAAATTCTCAAAAATGTCTTTTAAAGGGTAGAAAAAAGATAGGAAATTTTCAGCGAAATCCGCGGGGGTCAGGAAAAAAATTTGTCCATTTGGCATGGAATGACCCATATACATATATATTACAATTGAATTCCCTCGGTTAAAATTTCTCAATTATAAATGAGAGGCAGTGCACTCCAAATTACATCATTCTTCGTTTGGCTCCATTGCCTTTTACATGTGTACTAGCGTGATTAATCACAACTTTAAATGACAAAATTGAGGACTATTCGTTTTTCTTGACACCGCATGGTGAGTAGGCTTATACTAATATAAACAAAATAAATAGATAAACTAAAACAAATAAACCAAACAAAAAAAAATTCTGAAATAATACATGTAATCTAAGATAGGTACTTTTTAATTGTTAACCATAAGGTCCCGAAGAAGGAGTCGTTTTGGCAACGAAACGTTGACCTATAGCGGAAGGAGTTAATCCAAATAAATTGGCCTGAAAATCATCTCCGGATCAAGAGTCGCAGGAGCGACTCGTCGCCAGTGGCGGATTAATGCAATTTTGTTGGGAGGGGGGCGTTTTTTTATTTTTTTTATTTAAGGACTTTGTCGGCATCTAAGGCCATATAGACCCCTTTCCTATTTATTTAAATTGATTGGTAGCAAATTCAATTGAAATTAAAGAGCTGAAATCATAATTTCTTTAGATTACTAGTTTTTATAACTTTATGAATTTCTTCTCGGGGGGGGGGGGGTCGCCCCCACAGCCCCCGCGCCTTAAATCCGCCCCTGCTCGTCGCCGAGCAAAGAAAAAGCAAAAGAAAGCAAAGAAACTCTTCATACTTGTACTTCCATTTAGATGACATTCCAATAGATGCCAATTGCCCATTGCATTTGCATGGACGAGTCGTCCCTAAGACGACGATTAGCTAGAAATATTTTTAATCCTTAATAAAAGATAGGGATTTTTTTGAGAAACTTTTCTCTTTCTGGGCGAATATCTCAAAAAATTTTTAAAGAGTCAAATTTTTTTTATATAAAACTAGAATAAATAAGGGTTATTTTGAGCACAAATTCAAAAAAAATTCCAGTCCCAAAAAGAATGGCAGAGGCTCAAAGTTGAGATTTTGCCAATTTCGGAAGGTCAAAAGTTAGTCCCTTATTTTTCCCTTTTTTTTTCATTCTTTCCTTCAATTTTCAAATTTTAGACAAAGCTACAGGGCCCCTGCTGGGCCTATTTTGATGAAATTTAAAATAAAAATAGATACTACCGAAAACCCGATAAAATTTCATTTTGGAACAAAAGTGACTTTTTGAGAGGACATAAAAATTTCAAATTTGTTTTATCTTTAACATGGCGAAAAAATAATTCTGACTATTTTGCACCCTGATGATGACGTCATATATGAACAAATCTATTAATATTAGTAATTTTCATCCCTAATGGAATTAATTTTTTTTAGAATAGATACATACAGATAGAAATAGATTAAGGTGATAAGAATAAGTGCTACCAACTTAACAAAAATGAAAATCCTAAAATTTTATAAAATTAATCCATTCTTTTAAGATATTAATCACAGCCACTTCCACACTCAACATTTATAAAATTAGGTCAAATCCTATGATTATTGTTTCAAATGGAAACCAAACAATGTATTTATATTTTTTACTGTTTGGAATACATAATAAAAGATCTATTCATAGGATTACTTAATATTTAATAAACAAAACTGATTAAAAAACATTTAAATGTAATATTTCACAAAAAGAAGTGAAATCTCAGCCCAAAACATCGGAGATGCAAAAAGGGGCGCCTCGCATTATTTTTGCCCAGAGTCGAGCACTGAGCTTAACTCGCGCCCGGGGCACAATACCTTTTTAGCGCCCCCCCCCCCCTATTCGAAAACCATATAATATTATATGTAAAATATACAAAATTATTATGGGAGCGGTATAACTCGCCGAAACTTTTCTCGCCGAAAATCCGAAAAGTTCCAAAATAAAATATTTCTAAAAATCTGGTGTGACTGTCCCACCAGATTTTTTGTGTCGATATACGTATATATAATTTCCGTTGATATATTAGAAGATGTATATGGGCTCTGGCCCTCGAGCTTGGTCTAGTGGCTAGAGTGATGCCGATGGCCTTCTAAACCAAGGATCAGGGGTTCGGATCCCAGGCAGTCCGATGATTTTATTTAAGTCACTTGAATACCAAATGGCTTAAATAAGAATGCCTGGCTGGACCCCCAATATTTAATAACGGTTATCGTAAAAGTCTTATATGGCCTAAGTTGCCGAAACGACTGAAAAAAATGAAAAAAAAAAAAAAAAAAATACTAAAAAACGTCAAATTATGCATTTTTTTTTTTTTATTTTTTTAATTTAATTAAATGGCCGTTGGAAAAACCATTTGGCCAATGGCAAAGTAAGTGTGTTTCAGATATAGGAACCCGAGGAAAAAAAATTTTTTAATCGGGGCATAAATCTGACTTCTTATTCTCCGAGATCCGTATACACTGGTTCACAAATTGCAAATGTGACCAGTAACTCTGGTCTCGGTGAAATTATGCATTTAAAAAGGCTGAAATATGCATCAAAAATATTCTGTGTGTTTGTGTGTGTTTTCAATTTTAAGCATGAAGGAATTGAGCTAGGAAGTTGAAATTTTATATTTAAGTTAGGCACCCCCCTAGGGCATGAAAATGAGCTTTTAAACAAAATCGGCTAAAAACTACTAGTACTTTACTGATGTTAATTTTTCAGTTTTTTTCGATTTTCTCAAAATTCGCTTCAACGATTTTGATTAAAATTCAAAAATCAATTATTTTTTAGATGTTCTTTAAAATGTGTATTCTCATTTTGCTTTTGAAATCTTATGAAGACCACTTAACTCTTGTACTCCATAGGAAAGATAGAAGTCAGGGTATCAAAATATAAATAGATATTTTCCCATACTTATAAATTTCATTACATCTTCTAATATATCGGCGGAAACTATGTGTATGTCGACACAAAAAATCTGGTGTGACAAGCACAGTACAGTACCTTTGGTAAGAGAAAGTTGTCTGCTGTACGACAGTCACACCAGATTTTTATAAAATATTTATTTTGAAACTTTTCGGATTTTCGGCGAGATTTTTT
Source organism: Euborellia annulipes (assembly GCA_023213315.1). NCBI lineage: Eukaryota > Metazoa > Arthropoda > Insecta > Dermaptera > Anisolabididae > Euborellia > Euborellia annulipes. The sequence goes on from JAKCPI010013626.1 coordinate 54,576, forward strand.
TCGTCGAGTTTGTTTTCGGCGAGATTTTGCTCTCGGCGAGTTTTTTCGGCAAATTTTTTTGGCGAGAATTATTATATTACACTGGCACTACATTTAAAATATATTTTCCAGAAATCAATTATAATAAAAATAAAAATTATTCAGCAATTTTTTGTTTTGCGGACCATTTGGCGCCCCTTGTGAGTAGCGCCCGGGGCATCATGAGTCCAAAAAAGTGGGTCCCGCAAATTGGTCTGTGTGTGTGTGTGTGTGTGTGTGTCTGTGTGTGTGGACAGATTTTTAGCATGAAGGAATTGAGCTTGAAATTTTATATTTAACTTAGGTACCTTTGAAGAATCTCAAAATAAGCTTTTGAACAAAATCGGCCAAAAAGTACTAGTACTTTACTGATGTACTTTTTCAGTTTTTTTCGATTTTCTCAAAATTCCCTCCAAGGATTTTTTTTAAAATTCATAAATCAACGATTTTTTAGATGCTCTTTAAAATGTATATTCTCATTTTGCCGTTGAAATCTTCTGAAGACCACTTTACTCTTGTGCTTCATAGGAAAGATAGAAATGGTTGCCATGGTAACGGAATTTAAATCTTTTTCTTTTTATTAGATTAAAAATCAATTATTATTTAAATTCCCATTTTTTTTATTTTATTTCTCTCTTTAATTGTTTCGGAAAAAACATATCTCTCTCTCTCTCTCTCTCTCTCACTTGCAAACATTATCGTCTGTCTCTCCGCCTTCTCTCATAGGCCTAATGTTAAAATACCCTTTGGAACTTTTTACGCATTTAAAATTTTTTTTTCCAATTCTTATGAAATTTTGTATTTATTTACGATTCTATATTGTGTATAAAATATCCAAATATGAGATTAAAATTTTGAAAAATAACCATAGTTTATTTCAAGCAGTCAACATTTAAAATGCAAGTTTGAAACTAAGGTGCTATGGGAAACTAAATATATCTCGACACAAAAAATCTGGTGTGACCAGCACGGTGCACAACTTTCTCTTACCGAAGGGTAAGAGAAAGTTGTGTGCTGTGCGCCAGTCACACCAGATTTTTTTGATTTCACCTCGACTCTGGGCAAAAATAATGCGAGGCGCCCCTTTTTGCATCTCCGAGGTTTTTGGCTGAGATTTTATTTATTCATTCCTCTCACAAAAATTTACAAAAGTATTATTTAAGAAAGTTTCTCCATTGAGTATCACTTTCTGATAGGTGACTATATAATCAGGGCTGTGGTTCTCAAAACAAGTACTTTGTTTAAAAAAAGTTACTACTAGTTTTTATAAAAATACTTAATATTATTTTATGGGTATTTGAAAAGGATATATATATACACATATACCGGCAATAGTATAATTTTATATATTATATAATCTATGTGCTGTAGGTGGAAGGTGTATAGCAAGAAGTGTCAAGATTTAAATATTTGAAATTATTAAATTTCGATAACTCATTTCCTCTGTAAATTTGGATATTGTCATGTTTCATCGGTGCAGCAAATTTAATGAATAAATTTTCAACATTGAATCAAAGCCATCGTAAATTTTAATCTCTACTGGTGAATTTAAATCTATGGGTTTACTTAGAGCATAGGTTCTCAACTTGGGCAATAACGCCCTCTTGTGAGCGTTTCAGACTTTCGGGGGGGGGTAGTTGAAGACCGAGAAAAAATTAGGGGGCATTGAGATGGCCCAGAGGAGGCTTGAGTAGATTAAAAAAATAAAAATCTAAAATAGGCGCAAAAAATACACCCTAATCACGTACTAAAATAAAGTAAAAATTAATATGGTGCTACCCTGGATTTTTGTTATTGTAGGTATTTTATTCATTTTTATCCCGCGGATTTAGTACAGTAGCAATTGTAACTAAAAAGAGAAATCAGCTTTATGTTACTGACTGACGGTTGTTTTTAAGTATTATAAAATCGGGCCTGATATTAACAAAATCCTTAAAAATGAATAAAATTTAACCTTCTCATTAGCAGTGGCGTGATTTGGGGGGGGGGGGAAGCATTTGCCACCCCCCCCCCCTCAGGGATTCTGATCCTTTTTAATATTTATTTTTTATATTATTCTAAAAAAAAATATTTCAAAATATAACTACGTTTATATAAACTGGCTAAAATTAATTAAATTAAATATCTTTTATCCAATTTTAAGGTACCTATTTGTAAGTAATTTTAGGTAAAGTCAACTAAAAGTTCAAAGGACTAGTTTACTTTTTACTTTCTCTTACCTATACATATATATTATATATATGTAGAATATATCGTCGCTTGCAACAAGTAGTGACGTATCTCAAAAAAATTAAAAATTGAGATACAACGGGTATGGTATAGGGGGGTATAGTCCCCGAAACGTAGACATTGGTAACAAATAATTTTGGGCCGAATTAAGTCTATTTTCTTCACCTTATATGTATATAATGTATATATGTATATATATATATATATATATATATATATATATATATGCGAAGATAAGTTTTCTCGGGTTGAGTCGCGTGTGATGTGGAGATTTACTCGACGTTTCGGCTCTCCTTTTGGAGCCATTTTCAAGAGTATGGAATTAGGGGGAATTGTTGGGGTGGTTTGTTTACGGGGTCGCAGTCTTGCTGGTCCCCAGGTCAATTTGGATGCCTCAGAGGCTTGGTTTGGTCTCTGAGAGCAGGAGGAAGGTTGAGTGTGTGTAATTGCGTTTGTGTTCGGTTTGGGTTGACTACGGGGCCTCAGTCTGCCTCCCCAAGTCGATGTGTTCTTGGTTTGGGGAGGCAGACTGAGGCCCCGTAGTCAACCCAAACCGAACACAAACGCAATTACACACACTCAACCTTCCTCCTGCTCTCAGAGACCAAACCAAGCCTCTGAGGCACCCAAATTGACCTGGGGACCAGCAAGACTGCGACCCCGTAAACAATCCACCCCAACAATTCCCCCCTAATTCCATACTCTTGAAAATGGCTCAAAAAGGAGAGCCGAAACGTCGAGTAAATCTCAACATCACACGCGACACAACCCGAGAAAACTTATCTTCGCATACATCCGGTCGCGGAAACCTTCCAGAACATATATATATATATATATATATATATTAGGGTGTCCCTTATTTTTCAAAGTATTTATTTTGGAACGCATAGGGCCTAGTTTTTTTCATTTGCCTCCAAAATACTCACAAATAAAATTTTAGCATATTTGGGGCACTGCAACCCGTGCCGACTAGCTCCGAAACATGGCCATACAAGCTGTGCGGATAGAGTTGCGCGCCCTCGCTCTATTTGTCAGTTGTACTCTGTTTGTTTGGTAATTCAGCAATTTTTTATTAAACATAAGGTAATATTTCCAAATGTTTCGGAGGCTTATTGGCACTTCTTCTTCAGTGGATTTATAAAATAACGAAAAAGAGGGACATTCGTGAGAAGAGAGTGGTGAGTTAAAAAGAATGTTTCAAAAATAATTTTTTTGTCTCATGATGTCTTGCTGTCGTCGCCGAAATATCGCTTTTAATGAAATATAGAAAGAACTAGCGACGGTAGGGTTGCCTTCGGCAAACCAACCTCCGCTAGGCCCTAACGGGCGGCGTCTCGGGATATGACTAATAGGGTGGAGCGAAATTTTTTTTTTTTTTCGAATTTCAAAACGGGCTACCCTGGAAAAGTTGTTCCATAATGTGACAATTTACCCCCTATTTTTATTTCTTAATACGAGAATATCTTGAGGTGCCCCAAGAGACTCAAAGTTTAAAAAAAAAAATAATTATAATCTTCCACTATTAAATATAAATATTAGTGCCAAAATACTTAATTAGTGTTGATTTATAATTAATAAATAACTTGGAACCAATAACCGAGTGTTTTATTTTCATATTTTAATTTTCAAAATATTTCAACTAGAGCCTACGGTAGAAACTTTATCCATAATACATACAGGTTTAGGATCCGAATTTCAAAAAACCCTGAAAACCTTTTCGAGATATTTATTTAAAGAAACTTTTGGCGAAGAGAGCTAATTGATATCTCATCTCGTTTAAACGTAATTAAAGAAAGTCAAAAATTTAATTAAAAAATGCATTTTTTTCCAAAGTGGCGATTTTGGGCCCTTAAGCCCCGAATTTCAAAAAACCCCTTAAGAGCTTTTGAGGTGTTCTTTTTTTGTTTTTACTTAATTGTCTAACTAATACTTACTTAATTGCGATAATTTAGGTATATATCAAGAGATTATCAAAAACGACTATTTTCAAAAACTTTGGAGGCAGGTCGGCACGGGTTAACGTCAACGTAGATGAATAAAATTTCATATATAAGTAAGGCTTAGTACCTTGAAAAAAATTAGAGGGTATGCGTTCCGGTATTTAAAAAAAAAATTTTTTTGCCCATATAAGGGACACCCTAATATATATATATATATATATAGAAAGTATTGGATTCATGTCAAAAATTCGATGTCGAGATTTTGATGGATCTTCACGTTTTGAGGTCTCCTGAATCCAAAAATGTGGTTTTCGCGAAATGGTCTGTCTGTGGGTGGGTGGGTGGGTGTTCAATTTTAAGCATAAAGGAATTAAGTTAGGAGGTTGAAATTTTATATTTAAGTTAGGCACCTACCTGGAGCGTAAAAATAAGCTTTTAATCAAAATCGCTCAAAAAGTACTAGTACTTTACTGATGTACTTTTTCAGTTTTGTTTCGATTTTCTCAAAATATGCTGCAACGATTTTGATCAAAATACAAAAATCAATTATTTATTAGATGCTCTTTAAAATGTATATTCTCATTTTACCATTGAAATCTTCTGAAGACCACTTTACTCTTGTACTTCATAGGGAAGATAGGAGAAACGGTTGCCATGGTAAAAGATATAAATATTTTCCCATACTTATAAATTTTACATCTTGAATTATAATATATCGGCGGAAACTAAATATTTTTTCTATATATGAAATATATAGAGAGAGAAAGTATTGCGATCATGTCAAAAATTCGATGCCGAGATTTTGATGGATATACATGTTTTGAAGTCCCCTGAGTCCAAAAAAGTAGGTCCCGCAAATTGGTCTGTGTGTCTGTGTGTGTGTGTGTGTGTGTGTGGACAGATTTTTAGCATGAAGGAATTGAGCTACCGGATTGAAATTTTATATTTAACTTATGTACCTTCCTAGACTCTCAAAATAAGCTTTTGAACAAAATCGGCCAAAAAATACTAGTACTTTACTGATGTACTTTTTCAGTTTTTTTCGATTTTCTCAAAATTCCCTCCAAGGATTTTTTTTTAAATTCATAAATCAACTATTTTTTAGATGCCCTTTAAAATGTATATTCTCATTTTGCCGTTGAAATCTTCTGAAGACCACTTTACTCTTGTTCTTCATAGGATTTTTATTTTATTTCTGTCTTTAATTGTTTCGGAGAAAACTTATCTCTCTCTCTCTCTCTCTCTCTCACTTGCAAACATTATCGTCTGTCTCTACTCTTTTTAAATTCCCTTTCCGCCTCTTCCATCCATAGAAACAATGTTAATTTCCTATAGGGATTTGTATGTTAATTTCGATTCAAAAGGGGGTACAAAAAATCTGGTGTGATCAGCACAGTGCACAACTCTTTCTTACCGAAGTTGTGTGCTGTGCGCCAGTCACACCAGATTTTTTGTATTTTAATCAAAATCGTTGGAGCAAATTTTGAGAAAATCGAAAAAAAACTGAAAAACTATGCTTTAAATCGGTTACACACACACACACACACACACACACACACACACACACACACACACACCCCACACACACACACACACACACAGTCTAGATGTAACAATAAAAAATCTGGTGTGACTGGCGCACAGCACAACTTTCTCTTACCCTTCGGTAAGAGAAAGTTGTGCACCGTGCAGGTCACACCAGATTTTTTGTGTCGAGATATTTTAAGTTTCCCATAGCACCTTAGTTTCAAACTTGCATTTTAAATGTTGACTGCTTGAAATAAACTACGGTTATTTTTCAAAATTTTAATCTCATATTTGGACATTTTATACACAATATAGAATCGTAAATAAATACAAAATTTCATAAGAATTGGGAAAAAAATTTTTAAATGCGTAAAAAGTTCCAAATGGGACCCCCTTTTGAATCGAAATTAACATACAAATCCCTATAGGAAATTAACATTAGGCCTAAGAGAGAAGGCGGAGAGACAGACGATAATGTTTGAAAGTGAGAGAGAGAGAGAGAGAGATATGTTTTCTCCGAAACAATCAAAGACATAAATAAAATTAAAAAAAATGGGAATTTAAATAATAATTGATTTTTAATCTAATAAAAAAGAAAAAGATTTAAATTCCGTTACCATGGCAACCATTTCTATCTTTCCTATGAAGAAAAAGAGTAAAGTGGTCTTCAGAAGATTTCAACGGCAAAATGAGAATATACATTTTAAAGAGCATCTAAAAAAATAATTGATTTACGAATTTTAAAAAAAATCCTTGGAGGGAATTTTGAGAAAATCGAAAAAAACTGAAAAAGTACATCAGTAAAGTACTAGTACTTTTTGGCCGATTTTGTTCAAAAGCTTATTTTGAGCGTGTGGGAAGGTACCTAAGTTAAATATAAAATTTCAATCCGGTAGCTCAATTCCTTCATGCTAAAAATCGTTACACACATACACACACTCACACACACAGACCAATTTGCGGGACCCACTTTTTTGGACTCAGGGGACCTCAAAACATGTATATCCATCAAAATCTCGACATCGAATTTTTGACATGATCGCAATACTTTCTCTCTCTATATATTTCATATATAGGGTACGAGAAAGTAAAAATCACAGGGTGATAAATCTGGCTGGATATTTGTTATTTAAGGGGACCTCAAAACGTGTTTATCTATCAAAATCTCGACATCGAATTTTTGACATGAATCCAATACTTTCTCTCTCTATATATATGTACCAGCCGGCCGCAGCCGCCTCGCGGCTAGGCGTAGCCCCCCTGGACCCCTGCCAGCTGGCTCGGGCCCGTCTGAGGCGGATCCTCGCCTTTTCTTAATTATGAGAAGCGGGCTGGCGTCTAGACAGGGGGACTACGCCCCCCTGAACCTCCTCCAGCTGGCTCGGGCCCGCCTGCGGCGGACCCTCGCCTTTTCTGCATCATCCTCACCCCTCGAGGATCAAAATGAGCCATCGCTCATGTCTCTACGCCTAATGGCTGCTGAGAACGGAGTGTAACGCACACACACACACACACACACACACACACACATTAATCGTTTATATATAGCATAGATATTAACATATACATATAGGTAAGAGAAAGTAAAAAAGTTTGACCCCCCCCCCCCAAGAAAAAGTTGAAATGACGCCACTGCTCATTAGTCATAAATTTATGCTTTTGAATGTTAATAAAAATATTCCTCAATATAACTAACAATAAGTATGAGTTTTAATTGCTCCCATTGGGACATTCTTCTTTCATTCTTCATTTTAAACTCAGAAATAGGAGTCATCTACTATAATATAATATTACACGTTTAAATATAATCGTGGTAATAGCTGTTTTAAATTCGCGACAGGTGGTAAGTAAAATTAAGATGGGAGGGGGGGGGGGGGGGCTGGCTCTAAAAAAAAAACATTCTCAAAGGGGGCGGTGAGCAAAATAGGTTTGAGAAACTATGACTTAAAGTATATAAGGGGGGGGGGGGAGGGGTTGAATCTCCTTGCTAAAGTATAATTACTAAGTATTTATCAAGATAAAACTTTTATTTTATAATATTGTCTTTTCTATTCTACATTGTACATTAGGGTGTCCCTTATTTTTCGATTTTTATTTTTTTTTTTTAGTTATACCCTCTAATTTTTTTAGATGGGTAAGTTAATTCAGTGTATTCATTCTCCCTGAATAAGTTAAAAGTGACAACTCGCCCATATGATACATAATGCATGTATTGTGCCCTTATCACCAACTCCGGGACCTATATTATTTTGATGTGAGAATAAAGTTTTCCCGAAACGTCTAGGCAATTTTTTAAGGGTTTTAATCTTATTTTTGAAAAATGATCAAGGACCCTAGTCCCTGGTCTTATGCAACTAGGAAAAGCAAAAATTAAGAGAGAATGTGAAAAATCTAAAAGAGAATGCTTGTTGCTTTGGAACAGAAACTGAGTGAATTAGTTTAACAGTAATGATGAAGCGATATAAGCACAGTCTATGCATTGAATGTAAAATGTTTTTGGCCAAGTGCTAATAACACTACTCGGCAAGAAAAAAAGCTCCGAGATAATTCCTTCAGATTCTTAAGAAAAATGGCCTCCTGAATCCAAATATGATCTCCGTTCCCCCACCAGATACCTTTTTCGGGGGCCCCTACTTATTTCAACGCCCTTTCGTTAATCTTAGGGCCATTAATTAAATTTGGAGGGATGAAAAAGAATATTTTGGCTTTAAGTGAAAATAAGATTTCTAAGAAACTTTCGACCGTTGGTTCTCGTTGAAATATTTTGTAAATTAAAATTAAATATACAAATTAAACACTAGGTTATTTGTTTCAAAGGTTTTATTAATTAAAAATTAACACTTAATACGTATTTTAAGTGTTAATTTTTAATTAATAAAACCTTTGAAACAAATAACCTAGTGTTTAATTTGTATACTTAAGTGAAAAGTTCAAAACATGAGCATTTGATTCCAAGGAGGGGGGGATGTGGGGGAGGATTTTGCCCCTTAAATTGGAAAAAAATCATTAAAAATGATCGATTTTTGGAACGAAGTTCTTTAACGCGGCTTAGGCAGGGTGAATTGAGAGAAAATGTAAAGTAACAAAAACGCGTTCCTAACAAAAATGCGTTCCCAGAGCCCGTGCAACAGCGGATGAAGGAGAGATTAGCGGAAGTCTTGGCGAGGCCACGCCCACCTTCTCCTTCTCTTTATTTCCTTCTATCTACCGTGGGCGAGAAATTGCTTGCCGAAGGCAAGCAAGAGGTTCCAGCGGGCGCAGCTCCTGGCTAAACGCCTAAGGCGTGGTTTCCATCTATTTAAATAATATTCATATTAAATTATATTGTGAGTTGAAGAAAAGGCGTGAGGAACTTCGTTCTGGCCTGGGGTCCTACGATCTCACACGTTTTTTGTCTGTTTTTTCCGTAGTTTTTTCACCCCTTTTCTACATATTCCAGATAACAGACCTCACTCATCCTTCCTTAAACATTTCTCAACAAAGGAAAAATATATAGGATAAAGCGGGTGAAGCGTGAGGGATTCCAGCCCTCGCAAGGAGATGGAAGCTTCACAGCTGTACGTTTCACAGTCGGTCGAATTCGCAAATGTGAGGTTATAGCTATCTTTTTTTTGGGCGGATCTTTACAAATTTAAAATTATATATACACATTCTTTTATGTCCTCCAACTATGCGTCGTGAAGCTGTGAATCTTACATCTTCTTGCGAGGGCTTAGGAATCGCTCATACTTGACTCGCTTTATCCTATATATATAGACCTATGTATATATATATATATATTTTTTTTTTTTTTTTGGTAAGGGATGTTTAAGGAAGGATGAGGGAGGTCTGTTAGCTGGATTATGTAGAAAAGCAGTGAAAAAAATGGGGGAAAAAAAACAGAAAAAATCGATCATTTTTAATTTGAGGGACAAAATCCTCCCCTTCATCCCCCCATTGGATCCAAATGCTCATGTTTTTGAACTTTTCACCTCTCTAGATCTTCAGAAGAAATGTTAAGGCTAAAATATTCCTTTTCATCCCTCCAAATTTAATGCTAATTTATTTCTAATTATATATTCATTGTATATATCCGATCCTCTATATGATTCGCCTACAATGGAGAAAAATATGCAATTATTATACAAATGTGTGATAGATGTTGTGTATTAGGTATGTCGTTGCTATTTTGATACATTTATTATTATTATAAAACTAACATTCAATGTTATTAAATAAAGTTGAATTTTGATGTTTTAAAGCCTTAAATTAAGGCCTCTTATTTAATTAGCAATTTAAAATATCAAAATTCAACTTTCTTTGGTTGAATCACTTCCTTTCTCTGAAATGGGAAAAAGTGTTACCAGTTGGATTACTTAAGTAAAAAAAAAAATTAAAAAAAAAAAAATGAAATATTTATTTACATATTTTGGTTAAAAATGAGAGAGACAAGTGTCCATTTCCTCAGTGCTAGGATTCAAAAAATTCGATTAATATCAAGAACTATGATTTTGTCAAAGTTTTCAGCAAATGAATTGCCGAAACATATCTATAAAGCATTTTTCTCAAATGCCTGGTATTTGGTAAATTTTAATTAAATCCCACCACTATTTTGTCAGCCCTTTTTTTAACCAAGTACTAAAAAGAGCGTTGAAGAAAAGAAGGTAAGTCGAGAGAGAAGTTTATATTCTCAGTATTTTAGTAAAGAGGGGAAGCTTTGAAATTTTATTAGGATGCCAAGCACCGATGAATCAATCATTCATTAGTTTGTTATTCGAACTTTTTTTTTTCTTATTAAGAACAAAGATTGATTTTTTGGTTTTCTAATGCTTATGTTTATAATAAATATTAAGATAAACATTTGAGGACCATTATTATTCATTCAGAGTTTTTGAAAATAAAAAAAATCAAACATTTTATAACCAACAAAAGCAATCCAATTTATTTTTAATAAAAATCGTTTGATGATTATTTAAAGCATGAAATAATAATTATTAATATAGAATGAGTTTTCAGAAAATCAAAATTTCAAGATAGGAAAATCAAATTTAATAATAATCAAGGATGTAATAAAAAATTGATATTTAATAATAAGAAAGAATAGCCAAATTTTACATTCAAGTGAACAGATATTTCCCAGGAGATAATAAAAAAAGGCAAAAGGGGAATCCATGGTTCCCTGATTTAACCGTCAGCGGTAGCATCTTACAGAGAAAATATGATCCTAATTGCACAAGTTTCCAAAAACGAAAATTTTTTATTACATCCTTAAAACAATCGGACAGCCGATCCTGATTCAAGTGCTTAAAATTTCATAAAAAGTGTTTTTAATCATAAAGGAAAATTTCAGAAAAAAAGAGACGGTTTTTTAAGGGTGAGAAGGGCGGAGCGAACTTACGATTGATCATCGCTGAGGACGCTCATGCTGGATCGGTGACCGAGGTTTAGTGAATGTGTTTGCCCGCTTGCAACAGCAGGCGATGATACCCGTTTCGGGGCTGTTACTAATACTGGAATTTTGCTTGATTTTGAGCTAGTTGAAGAGCCTATCCCCGCCGGTCGAGGAGCTCCTGCTCCACTATCACAGCCTCCTGCTCCGCCACCTCCGCTTCCAGTACTTGCACTGTGCCTTGAGGCTTGCTGATAAATATTATTAAAATTGTTTAATTATTCTACAGACAATTACAAAAGTTTTTTTATTAAATGTGAAAGCAAAAACGAAGAGAGAATTTGCTTTAATGATAAAATAAAATTCACAAAAAAACCCAAAGAAATCAAATATATGATATTGATATTTCCCTGTTAAAATTACTCATATCAGAAAGTTGCAAGAGCCCTCCCTCCCTGTTAAACATGATAAGAGTCAGTGGCGTCATTTCAACTTTTTCTTGGGGGGGGGGCAAACATTTTTTTTTTATAAAATTTACTTACAAATGGGTACTCAAATTTGGCCAAAACATATTTAATTTAATATTTTGTTTAATTTTGTACAGTTTGTATACTCAGAGATGTATTTTGGAGGGAGTATTTTATTTAGAATAATATAAAATTTTATAAAAATCAGAGCCTTTGGGGGGGGGGGATATGCCCCCAGATCCCCCTGCCTCCCCCCCCCATATGACGCCAGTGATAAGAGTGGTTATAAAAAAAATTTATTATTAATATTTTAAATTTTTTTTTTTTTTAAATGGATTAGTGCAATTAAAATTTGAATGTTTTGAACAGGAAGATTTATTGCAGTTTTTGACCAAGGTATTATAGGTCTGTTTTTAATAATAAAAAAAAAAAAGGTATTTTTTATTATTGTTTCGCTTTATTTTGCAGACTGGCTACTGCGCTAGCATGCAGTTTCGGTGGAGTAATCCACCATCTTCAGGCCTGAAATTATATTTTTTTTAAATTAATTACAATTTACTTATTTTACATTTTATGTTGTTATTATTAGACAAAATTTATATATATATATATATATATATATATATATATATATATATGTATATATCAGCTTAAATATAGTGCAATTAAAATTTGAATGTTTTGAACAGGAAGATTTATTGCAGTTTTTGACCAAGGTATTTAAGCTGATATATACATATATATATATATATATATATATATATGCGAAGACAAGTTTTCTCGGGTTAAGTCGCGTGGGGTACTGAGATTTACTCGACGTTTCGGCTCTCCTTTTGGAGCCATTTTCAAAGAGAAGGAAGTTAGGAGGTAATGGTGGAGGGGGTTGTTTACGGGGTCGCAGTCTTCCTGGTCCCCAGGTCAATTTGGTGGATGACTCAGAGGCGTGGATTGGTCTCTGAGAACTGGAGGAAGGTTGGGTGTGTGTAATTGTGTTCGGTTTAGGTTGACTACGGGGCCTCAATCTGCCTACTCCCCAAGTCGGTGTGTTGGTGGTGTGTTTGGTGGATGCCTCAGAGGTCTGGGTTTGTCTCTGAGGAATGGACAGTGGTTGGTTCTGTGTAATCGGGTTTGTGTTTGGTTTGGGTTGACTTTGGGGCCTCAATCTGCCTACTCCCCAAGTCGGGGTGTTAGCTCTTGGTTCCCGGGGTCTCAACCTGCCTACTCCCCAGGCCGAGAGTAACTCTCGGCCTGGGGAGTAGGCAGGTTGAGACCCCGGGAACCAGAGCTAACACCCCGACTGGGAGTAGGCAGATTGAGGCCCCAAAGTCAACCCAAACTAAACACAAACCCGATTACACAGAACCAACCACTGTCCATTCCTCAGAGACAAACCCAGACCTCTGAGGCATCCACCAAACACACCACCAACACACCGACTGGGGAGTAGGCAGATTGAGGCCCCGTAGTCAACCTAAACCGAACACAATTAACACACCCAACCTTCCTCCAGTTCTCAGAGACCAATCCACGCCTCTGAGTCATCCACCAAATTGACCTGGGGACCAGGAAGACTGCGACCCCGTAAACACCCCCTCCACCATACCTCCTAACTTCCTTCTCTTGAAAATGGCTCCAAAAGGAGAGCCGAAACGTCGAGTAAATCTCAGTACCCCACGCGACTTAACCCGAGAAAACTTGTCTTCGCATACATCCGGTCGCGGAAACCTTCAAGAACATATATATATATATATATATATATATATATATATATAATTTTTGTCTAATAATAACAACATAAAATGTAAAATAAGTAAATTGTAATTAATTAAAAAAAAAAAATATATAAATTCAGGCCTGAAGATGGTGGATTACTCCACCGAAACTGCATGCTAGCGCAGTAGCCAGTCTGCAAAATAAAGCGAAACAATAATAAAAATACCTTTTTTTTATTATTAAAAACAGACCTATAATACCTTGGTCAAAAACTGCAATAAATCTTTCTGTTCAAAACATTCATATTTTATTTGTTTAAAATATGTAGAAGATGAAATTTTACCTTGTCGGGATTGGAGTCGTCGTTGTTGTGCGTCTCATCGGCTGCATCAAAATAAACGGAGGCATCTTCATGTGCGATGCCGGGACTTATAGGGCTAGAACTGGCAAGCTAGAAAAATTAGAAAGTCAGAAAAATAAAAAAATAAGCAAAGAGAAATTTACAATAATCAAAATAGGATAGAAAAAAAGTAACACAGAAGAGTGATTTCCCATGAAAAGAACAAAAATGTGTCACACATATTTACATCTTAATAATCTTTTAAATTGGTCAAATTTATTTATGAATAGGGCTCGGATTTCGCCCTATTTGCCTTTTTTTAATTTATGGCTTAAAATTTAGGCCAATATGATATGTATACGTTTCATGAAATTCTGAATAAAATAAGAGGCATTTGTTAGTGCCTATAAAGCCTATTTTGGCCGATTCTGGGTTTTGGTGCCTATTTCATCTATAAATGCCTTTTTTAGTGCCTATTTTAAGTTCAAATTGCCAATTTCAATTTTTTACGAGCTATACATAGCCTAAAAACCATATGAGGTTTAAAATTAAAAATTAAGGGTAAAACTACTGATCACGTCGCGAGACGCTGCCCGCCAGGGCCAAATTGGGAAGGGCGGAGCGAAGCCGCGCCTTTCTCAACTTGTAAGCAAATAAACACGAGATTATCTGAGTTGGAGAAATAATATAATCAAAAACAAAACTATTTTTCCAGAATAGAGAGTTATATTAAGAGATTTATTAGAATAAATATCAAGTACCTTGGAATTATTAAGAGTGTGTACGATGGCACTGCCATGATTTCTATCGAGGACGCGAATTTCAAGCCTGCCGGCTACTGGCTCCATCGATACTTCGTCGTTATCAACTGGAGCAGCAACTTCTGACTGGTTTTCATTTGGCCCCGGCGTCACACAATCGAACCCATTCGTGCTCTTAATATCCTCTATGTGTGTGTGTGTGGTGACCACGGCTTCCATAGCCACCGACTGCTCAGCTACTTTTGTCGAAACAGGGGGCGAAGCTTTCATACATTCAGGAAATGTATTCAATTTTATAGTATTCTAGAAAATAAAGAGATAATGATAATTAAAATAATGTCTCATGTCTTTTGATTGTTGACTTTTCTCTTTCTGGGCGAATATCTCAAAAATTTTTAAAGAGTCAAATTTTTTTTTATATAAAACTAGAATAAATAAGGGTTATTTTGAGCACAAATTCAAAAAAAATTCCAGTCCCAAAAAGAATGGCAGAGGCTCAAAGTTGAGATTTTGCCAATTTCGGAAGGTCAAAAGTTAGTCCCTTATTTTTCCCTTTTTTTCATTCTTTCCTTCAATTTTCAAATTTTAGACAAAGCTACAGGGCCCCTGCTGGGCCTATTTTGATGAAATTTAAAATAAAAATAGATACTACCGAAAACCCGATAAAATTTCATTTTGGAGCAAAAGTGACTTTTTGAGAGGTATTCAAAATTTCAAATTATCCTATCTTTAACAGGGCAAAAAAATAATTCAGACTAATTTGCACCCTGATGACGTCATATATTAAAAAATCTATTATTATTAGTAATTTTCATCCCTAATAGAATAAAAGTAGGATAGATCTATTCAGATCAGGGAGGTAGGAAGGTAAGCTTTGGAATAAATGTTGTGGCCTATCTGACGTCACAGCCGCCATATTGAAAATATGAAAACAGTGAATTTTCCATTGATCATAATGTTAATATATCATCAAATTTCGGGCCTTTTTTTGGAAAATAATGTGAGCAAAAATTTTCTCATGAAGGAAAAACTCTTTAAAAATTATTTTATTTCAACCTCAGGTCGTTTTGATATCCATATATGTATTAAAAAAAATTAAATGTTGCGGCAATCATTCTCTTCCTAATGCTGTTGATTAGTCAATTAAAAGAAGAAATTATCAGTAGTTTAATAGAAAAATGGTTACAAAAAATAAAATATAAACAAAAAATATATTTATTAATATATTTGTTTAATTACCAAAAATATTAATTTATATAAATCTCATAATGTTATATACAAAAAATATTTTGTTTTGTATGATAAATTTATGCAATTAACTGAGTATATACAAATGAAATGCCTGGACCCCCAATAGATATATTATTAAATATACGAGTATAGTTAAAAGTCTTAAATGGCCTAAGTTGCCGAAAAGACTGTGTGAATGTGAGTGTGAATGAGAAAAAAAGTGTGAATGTTAAAAAAAAAAAAAACTGACTATATATAAATAAGACTGGTAGTTTTGAGGCACTTGTTATGATTAAAAAAAAAAAAAAAAATACCTGGTGTTTTCTCATTAAAAGAAGCTTTTTAGGGGGCTTGTAGAAAGAAAATGTTTTCCCAGATTCCTCTTCATTTTGCTGTCTTTTACTTTTTTTTATAGGTCGGTTCACGCATCCATATACAGATCATGCCATGTTAATTATTTTTAAAAATAAAAATAAAATAAAAACACATAAAATCAAGAATTCTTCAACAAAACAACTATAACCTATACCTAACCTAGGCTTAAAATCTAAAAAAAAAAAAAAAAAACAAGTAAATAGAAATTAAATCATTAAAAACTATTTAGAATGTTTAAATATATGAACAAAACTATAAAACAAAGAAGAAATATCTAAGAAAAACTTTCAAAAACACGAGGAAATTGGAAACAAAATTGTATTGTGTCCTATGGAAAAGTCAATGTTTTCATATTTTCAATATGGCCGACACGAATTTCTCCCTACTTTTTTGGAGCCAACCCACACTCCTTCAAACAAGCCATAGGCCCCCGAGGTTGGCGTAGTAGGTAGCGTGCCTACCTCCTATACCGAACGTCGCACAGTGGGCTGAAATCGAAAAAAAGCGGCCATAATTCGAAAAAAAAATGAACTTCAAAATATAAAAACAACGTTTTGCACACGAATAATACACTATATGTGGACCTCAGGACAATAATTCATTTTTTTTTTTACCCAACCCAAACCCGAGTTATAGAGCGCCAAAGTGGACAAGAAAACTTACTAACTTTTCTTTGCGTTTTAAGTCGATATTCAGAAATTTTTTTCATGTATTAATATTGATCCATTTTTAATGAATTTTTTTTTGAATCATAGATAAATTAATCTTCTTTCTGAATATATTTTTGTTTTTCTTGTATTTCAGTTATTTATTTAAAAAAAATTTTTTTTGTAAGTAAAAAAAAAAGCAATATAAATTTTTTTCAATTTCAAAAAAGTATATGGGCATCCTCTTGCCTTCTAACAAAATCAATAGATTCTGAAACTAGAATACATGTAGAACATGATTGCATCGAAACTTTTTGCCCGATTTTCCCGAAAAATTTTTATTAATTTTTTTATAATTAAATCGGCAGAAAAACAAATGATTTCCGTCAAACCATATGAACTTCTCTCTGCTTTACAGATAATATTGAAACGTGACAAAGGGCTGATGGGCAAAATAAATCCAGGCTATTATTAGAATGACCATAAAATTTTACGGTGGGGCCTCAAATTTTGTAAACTTTTGAAAAAATAATCTATTAAAAGGGAATATTCAATTTTTGAAAATTTCATCTTTTCTTGTTCATACTCTTATTAATATTATTGAAATGACTAAATTATTTTTGTATAAAAGTGGCAAAGCCCCCCTGAGCCCCCTTACATGCCTTCGGCGAGCAAATGCATCAAATTTATTTTTGCTCACTGTTTGGAAATTTTGCACTTGCTCGCCTTCGGCGCAAAATTTTAAAGTTTTAAATTTCCCTCACTGACTCCACTTCCTCTGTCTCTGGCCAATCAGCGAGAGAGAGTGGTAAACAGGAACATAAAACAGAAGTTAGTGGCTAGAATATAGTAATTTATTTTTTAGCAAATAATTTTTATTTAAGTATAATGACAGAGACATAGAAGCCGACTCCAAGGGGCCCAAGGGGCTCGAGCCCCCTCCCCCCTCCCCCAATGTTGAGGGAAGAGAAAATAGTCATCTTTGTAATCAGCAATCCATTAAAATGTATATAAAGACGTATTGCTTATATAAGCTTATATCAAAAAAAAAAAAATATTTTTTGACCCTTTGAGTAAGGGGTAGTTTACCCCATGTATATTTTGTAAAAATAAATGATATTTTTATAACGAGTGACCTTTAAAATGTAAATAAAGACATATTGCTTGTAAATATCAAAAAAAAAATAATTTTTTTGCTCCCTTCAGTAAGGGGTAGTTCACCCAATGTATGTGTTTTGTAAAAATAAATGACATTTTTGTAAAACGCATATTTTTTTTGATTTTTTGACATATGTTTTTCTTTATATTTCACACATCATAATTTTTTTACAACTTTGTCAAGGAGTAATTTCAACCCCTTTCGCTAAAATATGAAAATATTGAAGGGTATAGAAGAACATATGATTCTGTATGTATAGTTTTAATTTTGTAAAAATCCGCCCTAAAATAGATAATTTTGGCCGCTTTTTTTCGTTTTCAGCCCACTGTACGTCGCGGGTTCGGACCCAGGCAGTCCGATGATTTTATTTAAGCCATTTGGATACGAGATGGCTTATATAGAAATGCATGAACCCCCAATATATATATTAATTACAACGGTTATCGTCTAAAGTTTTAAATGGCCTAAGTTGCCGAAAAGACTGTGTGAATGTGAGTGTGAATGAGAAAAAAGTGTGAATGTTTGAAAAAAAAAAAAAACAAGCCTTAGTGTCATTCCCTACCTCCCTGATTCAGATAGAAATAGATTAAGATGATAAGAATAAGTGCTACCAACATAACAAAAATAAAAATCCTAAAATTTTATAAAATTTGGTCAAATACTCTTTTTATTGTTTCGAATGAATACCAAACGATGTATTTACATTGTTAATCGTTTTTAATGCATAATAAATGATCTATTCATGGGATAGCTTAATATTTAATAATAAAAAAACAATGATTAAATAATATTTAAATGTAATATTTGCCAAAAAGAAGTGAAATCTCAGTCAAAAATGTCGGAGTTGCAAAATGGGGCGCCTCGCATTTCTGATGAATTTGTATTATCACAAAGACTAGAATGAAATTTGTCATATTGTGAGAATATATTAATATATCAAAGCATGGTTTAGGGCGCCTTCTGCTGCCAAAGCACTTTATCAGAATGTCAGGGTTCTTTCGAAAATTTTACCATGCAGGCTATCGATTGTGATAGCTGATGTTGCTTTACAAAAAATAAACAATCATTATGGTATTTGAGCCCTGAAGTTCTCAAATTAGCTTTCTTTGATGCAAATTTGCCATTTGAATCGAGAATGAAAATGGTAAATGCTTTACATCGCGAAACAAATCAATAAAAAATGTGAAGAGAATACAAATACTAATCGATGAAAGCCCAGAAATGATTAACGATGGAATTGAACAATTCGTTTCCTCCGAAACTAGAATTTTTCAAAAGATTAGACTTGAATGATAACTTTCTTAGGTCAGATCTGTCTATGTGGCATCAAAATGAAAGTTATACAAAAGATCTGGTATTAGTGAATAAATTGAAAATTGTAAATGATTCGGCTGAGAGGGTGGTGAAACTTATTGAAGATTGAAATAAATAATTTACGAAAAACGAAAAACGAACAGAAACGGTATGTGCATCAGATTGTAAGTGATTATCGCGGAAAGTTTCCAGTCTAAAAAAGCGACTTCATCTCTGCGTCAAGATTTTCAGTAAAAAAAAAAAAAAAAAAAATAGATTTTCACATTTTTCTCGAAAACCGTTAGTCGTAGGGGCCTACAAGAAAAAGTGATCTATGATAATATATGCATTTTTTTATAGATCTACAACTTTTATATAAGACTTTTTAGCAAGATAAATTAATAAAATGGATATTTTCTGTGATTTTACGATTTTTTCGATTTTCAAGGCTTTTGGGCCTTTTCCCTTTATCCGATAGAGCTGAAATTGTATACCGATTATTTTTTCAAGCAATAGCACCAAACTAGGGGGTAGCGCAAAAAAAATTTTAACTTTGAAAAATAAGAGCCACCCTAACGTACATCCTGCAGAGTTTCATAGTAACACATCATGTTAGGACCTCTTGTTCTTTTATTAGTATAAATAAAAAAAGTTATGAGATTCAAAAAATATTTTTTTTTTTAATAATATCTAATAAAGTTAGGGCCCGTGACCCGATGCTCAGAGAGGATACATTAGCTTCTCGTGGATAGGGTTCGCTTTTTAATTCAATTGAAGTCCATTTTTTTCGTCCAGTGAGTGTACTTAGGTTTTTTCTTTGCTGACGTTTTTGTTAATAATTTCGTTAATAATTAACAGATTTTTATGAATGAGTGATTTTTAGAAAGTCAAAGAACTATAGAATATCGTAAATATATGTTTTTTGCATTCAGGGATATCTAAAATTGTATTAGGGGTGACCAAAGCAAAAAAAAATTTTGAAAATTTCGATTTTTCTAAACTTTAAGCCGTTTGAGGCACGTCTAAATGACCTCCGATTGAGATGGAACTTAAAATTTATATGTATTCTAACTATCTGCATAATTTGACGGGGTGTCGCGTTAAAAATAATTTGAACATTTTAAATAAAAGCCGTTTTAGAGCACATTTTCTACTAAAATCTATTTTGCTCTATATCTCTAAAACTGTGCCTGATGGAAAAATTCTAACTACATATCTGAATTCAGAATGAAAAAATGCACTAGGTTCACTAATCAGATTTCTTGTGAAAAAAACCTTGTCGACTAGTGTTTAGTTTAAGAAAAAAGAAAGAAGAAAAATAAAAAATAATTGACTAAAGGTTGAAAAATCTAATAAAGCCTGGATTTAAATAGATTTAAACTAATTTTATATTAATACATTTAATTTGAAAAAATAAAGAATAAATGAAATTGTAATTAAAATTATCAAATCAGAATGTTCACTCGAGTAACCGAGGTCAAATGGCTTTGTGTATGCAAAAAATCTTGGCTGTCATTATAATGTTAGCAGAGTGTTAAATGAGGTATAACAATGCCTTTTATGTTAAACTATTGTAAAAAATATTTTGGTAACATTGTAATTATTTTCAGCTTCCTCTGCAGAAGAAGAGCCTTTTGTGCCTTCGAAATATCAGGATATTAAACTCATTTGGGGAAAATAATAAATAATTTTTATTTTGTTTTTTCCCTATCCTGCACCCTTGCCGAAAAATTGACGTAGTTTGAGGAGTTTCGGTCTAAAATTATTAATATTTTACTCATTAATTAGTCTTCTGAAAAATTTTATTGGAACTTTAATGAATAAAACTTTTGAAGTAAAGTGGCATAGTTTCAAATTTTTTTTAAAGTAATAAAATTAGGAGAATTACAAAATCAAAGCAATTAAAAAAAATTTTTGATTAAAAAAAATTCTTACTTCAATACTAAGACGGCGTTGCTGTTTTGGTTTTGGTTGCAAGTTGTCCCTTCTTGTAGCTACATTCAACATTACATCCAGTTCATAGATGAGATCGTCGAAAGTGGCTTGTTGAAGAAGTGGAGGTGTCAAATTTTCTCTGAATTAGACAAAAAAAGTGTTCTAACAAAATCTTTATCAAAAAGTCTGTCTACGTATAGTTAAAGTTTTTTTTGCATCGATTCATTAAGTTCAGGAAAAAAGATGCAAATGATGAGTTAGATAGCTAACTATTACATAAAATGCGACGTCAATTATATCCAATTAAACTTGAACATTAAATTTCTTCAAATAAACAATAAAAGTCAATATTTGTGGATTTAAATATACAATTTAATACTTATTAATTTAAATATCCGACAAGAGTTAGGGTGTGCCGCCGGGAGTTGAACCACGGTTCCACCGCTTTGTCAGTGTGACTAGGGTTTGGACACCGGTGGAAACCGAAACCGGTAAACCGGTTTTTTTGCTAATTTTCAAAAACCGAGAAACCGAGTTTTTCCCGAAAAACCGAATTCGGTTTTTCTTTTTAAATTTTTTCTTCAGTAATACTTGTATTCAAATAATAAATTAGCCCGTTACCCATGGCTCAGATAGAAGACATTATCTTCTAGTGTCTTGGGGTTTCGGGTTCGCTTCCCGTCCCAAGCGAGAAAAATTTATTTCATTTGAATTGCCTAACAATCAAGGGCGGATCCAGAGGTGTTTCTCGGGGGGGGGGGGGGTAATCTGGTGTGACTCGTCGCACAGCACACTATTTTTTCTTAATTTCAGTAATTTAAAGGCGCATTCTGTCCTTGTTTGCAGAATATAAATACAAAGCAAATTTTTAAGTATTAATTTTTAAAATTTTACGTTAAAAATAAAATTTTTTGCGAAAAAAGGTTAATTACCCCCTTTACCCCCCCCCCCCCCTTGTATCCGCCCTTGCTAACAATCATTTGAATTAAATACGGATGGGGTCTAAATAGCCTTAGATCCGAATTTTCCACTACTTAAATAATCTATATATAATAATAGCGGAGTGTCTGTCTATCCGTCCGTCTGTCTTGTTCTGTTTGTCCAACTTTCCGTTGAAATGATGAAATATATGAACCCTGTTATGCAATGGTGTGTCAAAGACCAAACATCGAGTTTTGAGAAAATCAACAATAAAGTTTTTTGTTTTCATTGGATTCTATATAATTTTTCTTGTCAATTGTGCAAGTAACAATAAATATAAATTTCTTTAGGACATATTTCATAAACAATACTATTAATTAAAGCATTTGAAACAATATTCCGTGCTTAACTCATTTTTGAATTTTTTTGGTCTTTGACACACCATTGCATAACAGGGTCCATATATAAGCTTATGTATTTTTTGTATTCTATGAATGTAAACAAATCCTCAAGCAGGAACTGGATGATATTATTGAAATAGTAGTAATAATAATTTTCTTGGGTTCGGATCGCAGGTAGTTTGATTATATTTAAGCCATTTGCATAGCAAATAGCTAAAATAAGAATGCCTGGACCTCCAATAGATATATTCATTAATAACGGTTATCGTTTAAGATGTTGACAAAAAACCGGTTTAAAACCGGTTTACCGGTTTTCCGCTTTGTAAAAAACCGAAAAACCGGTTTTCAAAATTTTCCGGTTTTTTCCAAACCCTAAGCGTGACCTAACCACTAGCCCGGCAGTTCCCAACCCTTGGGCCGCGGACGACTAAGGAAAGATAAAAATTATAATTTAATTTAATTAGAAGGGGAACAGTTTTTGTATTAATTATTTTAAGATAAAGAATTTTACTGTTCGTCTGATGTTCAATGTGAAAATTACAATAAAATAAATCAATATTTCACATTAAACATCACACGAACAGTAAAATTCTTTATCTTAAACTTTTTTTTACGGAAAAAGTGGGCAGCACATCAAAAAAGGTTGGGAACCACTGTACTAGACCACAGCATGGCATTCGGATATTTAAACTAGCTGAGGTCACTAAATTAGTTTTCGGGAGATTCGGACTCAAATACGAGGCCTCAAATTTCTCAGTCAACCAGACGCAATCCCGATGGCCGTAATGAGAATGCCTCTCACTTAGGCAATTAACAAATAAGAAATTATATACATAATATTTAAGATATTATATATAATCATGTTCAGATCCGGGAAGAACAATCATACAATTTAATATTTATTAATAGGGCTCGGATTTCGCCCTATTTGCCTTTTTTTTATTTATGGCTTAAAATGTAGGCCAATATGATATGTATACGTTTCATGAAATTCTGAATAAAATAAGAGGCATTTGTTAGTGCCTATAATTCCTATTTTGGCCGATTCTGGGTTTTAGTGCCTATTTCATCTATAAATGCCTTTTTTAAGTTCAAATAGCCAATTTCAATTTTTTACGAGCTATACATAGCCTAAATTTAAAATTTTTTTGAATTAAAGTAAAGTAAAAGGGGGTAATTACCCCCCTCCTGAGATTTGAAAAAAAAAAATACTTAAAAAAAAAAAAATATTTTTAATGTAAAATTTTAAAAATTAGTACTTAAAAATTTGATTTGTATTTATATTCTGGCAAACAAGTACAGAATTACCGAAATTAGGAAAAAATTGTGTGCTGTGCGACCAGTCACCTACCAAAAATAAGACTTCAATTTTTTAAATTTTTTTATATTATTTCTTAAATAATACCTTTTAAGTGCCTTTTTTAGTGCCTATTTTTACAATAAATGCCTTTTTAAGTGCCTATTTTAATAATTTTTAGTGCTTAGTTGCCTGCCTATTTTAAAGATTTTTAGTGCCTATAAATCCGAGCCCTATTTATTAATTTAAATATCCGACAAAAGTTAGGGTGCCCGCCGGCAGTTGAACCACGGTTCCACCGATTTGTACTCAGTGTGCCCCAACCACTAGACCACAGCACAACATTCAGATATTTAAACTAGCTAAGAACACTAAATTAGTATTCATGAGAATCGGACTCAAATAAGATGGTGGGTCCGTGGTTCAACTCCCGGCGGCACACCTCAACTCCTGCCGGATATTTAAATTTATAAATATTAAATTGTATGATTTTTCTTCACTGATCTGAACGTGATTATATATTGTTGTATGTTTGTATGTTGTTCTGTTTTGTGTTTATTTTCGATTGTGATGATAAATAAAAAATAATAATAAATAGAGATTAAATTTGGAAAAGAATAAGTTTCTCTTCATTCGTTATATGTATAATCTTAACATATTTGGCGACGAGGAAAATGTCTATGAAGTTGGAGTAATTTGATCCAAGTAAAGAGACTTGGGGCAGGTTCGTTCAAAGGGTTGAAGATTATTTATTTGCAAATAAAATTGTGAATTCATCAGAGAATCAGAATCAATGCAAAGGGATTTTATTTTACTTCAAGCAACTGGAATTGATTTATATAATAAATATTTGGATGCATATCCTAAGGATGGTAGAGCAAGCAGTATCATTTAATGAAATAGCAAAAAGGATCGCATCTTTAGTTAATCCTCAAAGTTTAGAAATTCGAGAGCGCTATACATTTTTTCTGAGGACTCAAAAAGAAGGTGAGTCCACTACAGATTTTTCGGCAGATTTAAAGAGACAAGTTTTGTTATGTAATTTTGAAAAAGACGTTTCGGATCCTGTAGGTATTCAGTTACGTGATCGATTTGTTTGTGGAATAAAAAATTTTGATTTGCAAAAATTATTATTGCGAGAAAAGAATTTAACTTTAGAGAAAGCTTCAAATTTGGGGCATACTTTTGAATGTGCTGTTAAAACATGGGATTTTATTAAAAATGAGAAAGTGATTAGTACCAAATCAGAATTAGATATTAATAAGATTAAGAATGTTAATAAGAATAAAGAAAGGAAAATTTTTAATAAGAAGGGGACATATTTCTTCTGTTTGCACTTTAAATTTTTTTTTTTTTCGACAACTAAGGCTATTTAGACCCCATCCCTATTTATTTCAAATGATTTGTAGTCAAATCAAATGAAATAAATTTTTCTCTCTTGGGACGGGAAGCGAACCCGGGACTCCGGTGCGAGAAGCTAATGTCTTCCCACTGAGCCAGGTTCCCGGGCTTTTAAAAATTTAAATTCAAAGGAAATAAAAAATTAGATGTTGGCTGTGTCTTCTACACAGCCGGTGGCTTTTTAACGTGACAACGTCTTTTGCTTGATTTCAAAAAAATTTTTTTCTCTTACCTATATTGAAATATAAAGAGAGAAAGTATTGTTTTTATTTTTTTTTTTTACTAGTAGTTTGTTTTCATAAATAAACATGTTCAAACATTTTCATTGAAACAATATATGACAGGTGTGGCCAAACTTTTATCCTTAAGGGCGACATATGCTTAAAAAATGAGGTTTTTCGAAAAAAAAATTAATTTTTGAGTTAATCACTCGGGATTTTTTTATTTATTCTATTAGAGGTTATCTTTATGCACTAAATGACATCTCATTTAGTCTGATCTGATTAGCCGTTCGGAATCTACAGGGGTTTAAAATTTCGAAAAACGAAATCCCGCCGAGTGCTCTCATGCGGTAAAATGACCTCATATCAAAAAAAAGAAAAAAAGCCCTGGGGGTATTGAACCACTCTTTCTAAAACTATATTTAGATTTAATGTAGCTTTTATGGTCAAGTCGCTATGCGTTGCACAATTAGAGCTATTTTTCGATATTTTTTTGCCTAGAAAATGAGGTTTTTCGAGAAAAAAAAACAATTTTGGAGTTAATTACTCGGGATTTTTTTATTTATTCTATTAGAGGTTTTCTTTCTGCACCAAATGACATCCCATTTAGTCTGATCTGATTAGCCTTTCAGAATCTACAGGGGTTTAAACTTTCAAATTAGAATTTACCGCAGCGCGGTAAAATAAAATGATAGAAAAAAAATAAATGGTGAAATCTTTAGCTGAAAACTCATTCTTTCTAACAGTATATTTCCCATAATTATACCTCTTAAGACAGAGGAGTTATTCAAGCCAATAAACTTTTTCGTGCATGCCCCTCTAACATGCCACTATAGACACATGATTTGTAAGACGTTGTCACGTCAATAATGAGTATACCGATTCAGAAGAAAGTGAAATCGAAAATATTGATTGAAGAATTAGGAAGTGTTTATAGTGTAAATAATGTATCGATGCCAAAGTATTTAATTAAATTAAATTGTGATGGAAAAGAAAGTGAGTTAGAAGTAGATACTGGTTCAGGAGAAACTATAATTGATTATGAAAATTGGAAATGAATAGGATCCCCTTCTCTTTCAGAATTGGAAATTAAGTTAAATTCTTATAGCGGTCACCGGATAGAATTGTTAGGAATGGGAACGTGTAATGTTTTTTACAGATAAAATAATAAGATCTTTAATATTGGAATTTAACGATCTATTTGATGAAAATTTAGGTTGTATTAAAGGTGCGCAAGCAAACATTTCTCTGAATTCCAAAAATTTCATTAAAAAATTTTGGCCTGCAAGATCAATAGCTTTTGCAACGAAAATCATAATTCCTTTAGATTACTAGTTTTTATAACTTTTTGAATTTCTTCTCGGGGGGGGGGGGGGGGAGATCACCGCCACTGCCCCCCCCCTTTAACGCGCCCCTGCGAAGATAGGTCATTGTAATTATTTTTCAACTCTTGATCTTACTGAAGCTTATCACCAAATTGAATTAGATGATGATGCCAAACAAAAGTTGGCAATTAATACTAAATTTGGTTTATATCAGTATTTGAGATTGCCTTTTGGAATTGCTTCTGCCCCAGCTATTTTTCAAAGAGTTATGGAAAATATACTAGCAGATTTGACTGGAGTAATTTGTTATTTAGATGAAGTTTAGGGGTGTAGTGGAGAGGGAACGCGTGAGAACGGCGCACAGTGGTTCCTTTCGCTTCAAAAGTGACCACGCGAAAAAAAAAACGAAAGTCAACCTAATTGAAAGACGTTTTATTGGTAACAAACTAGAATGTTTGCTGGTCTCAAAATTGTATTTCTTTTTGAAAACAACTCAGCCATTGCCGAGTTATAGGTCCTTAAAGTTGAGCAAATCTCTAAAGTGAATTTTATGCTCTTTTTTGCATGAAATTAAGAATTTTTTTTGAGGGGAAATAATTGTCCATCAAATAATTTTTTTACCAAATTATTCAGCGATTTCTCTAGTTTTAAAATAATTTTTTTGTTTTTACTTTCCTTATTAAATTATATTGTTTTTAAGGCGCTTTGTAAAAAATAAAAAATCCTCCAAAAATTTTTTAAATCACTCTTTTTCATTGATGGTTTTAAATTAGTTTAAAAATTGGAATATACCAGAAGATAGCCAAAGAGCTAAGGAAAATGGTCCAATTGTCATTTTTGCCACTTTTTGCCCCTTTGGGAGTTATAGGCCGTTAAAGTCGGAGCGCGCGCTTTTTCAATAGGCTTTCTCTTCATTTATATTACAAGTTAATTCTATTTTATCAAAATAAAAGCAAATATGATTAAAAGATATCATTTTAAATAACTTTTAAGTTATTTGCTATTCGATTATAGGTGCAATTGATGCGTTATATCCAGCAGAGAGGTTTTTCATTTACCCGCCTTCGGCGGGCGGCGCGGCTAATTACTAAATAAATATTGTTCACAGTTTTTAATATGCCTCTATTGATTTCCCATTATCATTCCCATTTTCCAATTATAATATTAAGCTAAGATTAAAAACGCGATTTTAATAACCTAAATTGAATAATTTTCTGAAAATTTTCAGTTAAACGTCTACGATCCGAAAAAAGTTTCACTTGCATCGTGGTTTCATAAAACCACACAATGATTTTTTAATTTGTGTTTTTTTATAAGTTTAGTTTGATGTATTAGAATCTTTTTTTTTTTTTAAATAAAAGTGTTTTATCAATAATTTAATTATGTTTTCCTTATTAAACCAAATTTCTATTTTCCGGTTTTATTATTAATTATTCAATTCTTTAAATATATAGGAAAATGGAGGACTCTGATTATTTAAAAATCTTAAATGAATAAAAAAAAATAATTTTTTAGTCTTTATTTTTATTCACTTAAGATGTTTTATGTAATCAGAGGCCTTAGGCTCCAATTTTCAATTTTTTCTAATTTATGAAACAAACCTATAATATTAATTCATAATATATATATATATTAGGGTGTCCCTTATTTTTCAAAGTATTTATTTTGGAACGCATAGGGCCTAGTTTTTTTCATTTGCCCCTGAAATACTCACAAATAAAATTTTAGCATATTTGGGGCACTGCAACCCGTGCCGACTAGCTCCGAAACATGGCCATACAAGCTGTGCGGATAGAGTTGCGCGCCCTCGCTCTATTTGTCAGTTGTACTCTGTTTGTTTGGTAATTCAGCAATTTTTTATTAAACATAAGGTAATATTTCCAAATGTTTCGGAGGCTTATTGGCACTTCTTCTTCAGTGGATTTATAAAATAACGAAAAAGAGGGACATTCGTGAGAAGAGAGTGGTGAGTTAAAAAGAATGTTTCAAAAATAATTTTTTGTCTCATGATGTCTTGCTGTCGTCGCCGAAATATCGCTTTTAATGAAATATAGAAAGAACTAGCGACGGTAGGGTTGCCTTCGGCAAACCAACCTCCGCTAGGCCCTGACGGGCGGCGTCTCGGGATATGACTAATAGGGTGGAGCGAAATTTTTTTTTTTTTTTCGAATTTCAAAACGGGCTACCCTGGAAAAGTTGTTCCATAATGTGACAATTTACCCCCTATTTTTATTTCTTAATACGAGAATATCTTGAGGTGCCCCAAGAGACTCAAAGTTTAAAAAAAAAATAATTATAATCTTCCACTATTAAATATAAATATTAGTGCCAAAATACTTAATTAGTGTTGATTTATAATTAATAAATAACTTGGAACCAATAACCGAGTGTTTTATTTTCATATTTTAATTTTCAAAATATTTCAACTAGAGCCTACGGTAGAAACTTTATCCATAATACATACAGGTTTAGGATCCGAATTTCAAAAAACCCTGAAAACCTTTTCGAGATATTTATTTAAAGAAACTTTTGGCGAAGAGAGCTAATTGATATCTCATCTCGTTTAAACGTAATTAAAGAAAGTCAAAAATTTAATTAAAAAATGCATTTTTTTCCAAAGTGGCGATTTTGGGCCCTTAAGCCCCGAATTTCAAAAAAACCCTTAAGAGCTTTTGAGGTGTTCTTTTTTTTGTTTTTACTTAATTGTCTAACTAATACTTACTTAATTGCGATAATTTAGGTATATATCAAGAGATTATCAAAAACGACTATTTTCAAAAACTTTGGAGGCAGGTCGGCACGGGTTAACGTCAACGTAGATGAATAAAATTTCATATATAAGTAAGGCTTAGTACCTTGAAAAAAATTAGAGAGTATGCGTTCCGGTATTTAAAAAAAAATTTTTTTGCCCATATAAGGGACACCCTAAATATATATATATATATATATATATCCGGCAATACATCGACTGGGGGAGTAGGCAGATTGAGGCCCCAAAGTCAACCTAAATCAAACACAGACACGATCACACAGACACACACCCAATCCAAATCTCAGAAACAAACCCAATCTCCTAACACATCCACTAACCAAACCAATAACACATCGACTTGGGGAGGCAGACTGAGGCCCCGTAGTCAACCCAAACCGAACACAAACGCAATTACACACACTCAACCTTCCTCCTGCTCTCAGAGACCAAACCAAGCCTCTGAGGCATCCAAATTGACCTGGGGACCAGCAAGACTGCGACCCCGTAAACAATCCACCCCAACAATTCCCCCCTAATTCCATACTCTTGAAAATGGCTCCAAAAGGAGAGCCGAAACGTCGAGTAAATCTCAACATCACACGCGACACAACCCGAGAAAACTTATCTTCGCATATATATATATGTATATATATATATAGGTAAGAGAAAGTAACAATTTTTTAAACCAAGCGCCCTGGCTGTTTGAGGAACTTCTGGTTGGTCAAGCAGTTAGTTTGGTTAGTTTGAATTTTTGCGCCAAATGTCAACATTGGCCAACTTTGACGGGCTTGCATATCTATATATCTATGAAATCCTGTGAGTTACAACCCCATGGTCATTTGTAAACTTCTGAAGATGACACACATTGTGTCGAAATGCGTATAAAGTTAATAAAATGAATTGAAACAAATAACCTTGAGTACAATTTATATTACCTAATTAAATATGTTTCAACTAGTGCCAACGGTCGCCAGTATCAATTTAACTTCATATTTCATAGATTATAATTTTTTTCAAACTTTGACAAGAAGTAATTTCTACCCCTTTAGTTAAAATATGGAAATATTGAAGGACATAGAAGAATCCGTATATTTAACTTTAAATTTTTAGCCCAAAAAAATGAGTTTTAGCCGCATATTTGCCAATTTGACCAACTGTGCAGCGAGGAGCTGTGCATTTTCTATCTTCCTGTAAAGGCTTCGGAATCGCTCACACCCCACCCGCTTTATCCTATATATTTTTTTTTAGTTGAGGGATGTTTAAGGAAGGGTGAGGTGGGTCTGTCCGCAGGAATATGTAGAAAATCAGTGAAAAAATTGTGAAAAAATCGATCATTTTTAATGATTTTTTGCATATTAAGCGACAAAATCCTCCCCCACATCCCCCCCCCTTGGATACAAATGTTAATGTTTTTGAACTTTTCACTTCTCTAGACCTTCTGAAGAAACGTTAAGGCTAAAATATTCGTTTTCATCTCTCCAAATTTGATTCATGGCCATATAATTAACGAAAAGGGGTGGAAATAAGTAGAAAATGGTACGTGGTGGGGGAAAACGGAGGTCATATTTGGATTCAGGAGGTCATTTTACTTTAGAATCTGAAGGAATTATCTCGGGGCATTTTTTCTTGCCGCACAGTGTAATCTATATATATAATTCGCTAATGTCCGTCTGTCTGTCTGTCATGCTCTATTTAGGCAACTTCCCGTTGGAATTTTAATATGAAATTTTATATGCATAAAGAGGACCTTCTCGGGATTACAGGAAAATTATTTTCATCCCGAAATTCCTATAACTTTTTGAGTTATTAATTCTTAAATTTACGATTTCTCACATAGGGAATGTATAGAGATATATTTATGTATTATTTTCATTTGTGTATTCCATGAATGTAAACAAATCCTCAAGCAGGCACTGAATTGGAAGGGAATACCCAGCTAGCAGAACCTCGTCAAAATGACGTCCGAAATTGGTCATAACTGGTCAAAAGACGTCAAATGACTAATTAAAACCTAAAATAAAACGTCTTTTTTGTAACGTCTTTAAAACGTGCAAAATATCACATTATAAAGACGTACCGATCAGGTACCGATCACGACACTTATTATTACTTTCTCTTACCTCCATATTTTTATTTTAATACGCATGCGCACACATTTCGCGCAAGCACATGCATTTCGCGCATGCGCAACTATTAGCACACACAAAGGATCGTACCGGTTCAGTTAGTGACAGTCTATTATCTATGGTGGAAGTTAATGAAGTCATGTCTTTTATTGCTGTTGAATTTATAAATAATGATGATCCTGTAATGGCTATAGTCTGTAACATTGTCTTTTATATAATAGCGTATAGAAAATCGCGTTTTTACAAAAGTATTAAAATAAAATATCGATATAGGTACTAATTAAAATTAAAAATTGAATAATTAAATCTCTCAATTATTATTTTATAATTAGTCATATATATATTAAATTTCAACTTTCCTATTTTTGTCATTTATATGGATAGAGAAGAGATGTATTTATTTGCTAAAATAATGTGTTTAATTTTATATGTGAGTTTGTTTCTCATTTTATTTATCCATCAGATTATAAAAAGGTCAAAAAAAGTCACGGAATCACGTTTTTTTGACGTTTCAAAATATCGTCATCGGTCTGTGACATTAGTCCGTGATTTTTAGGTCATTTTGACGTCAAAAAATTGGTCAAAAAAAAGTCACGGAATCACGTTTTTTTGACGTTTCAAAATGTCGTCATCGGTCTGTGACATTAGTCCGTGATTTTTAGGTCATTTTGTCGTCAAACATAACGTCATTTCTGGTCATCTCTGACCAGTTTCCGACGTCATTTTGACGGGTCTCTGCTAGCTGGGTAATAATAATTTTCTTTTCATAATTAAGAAGAAAAGGCGAGGGGAGGTCCAGGGAGGCGAAGCCCCCCTGTCTAGACGTGAAGCCTCTCATAATTAAGAGAAGGCAAGGGTCCGCCGCAGGCGGGCCGGAGCCAGCTGGAGGGGGTCCAGGGGGCGAAGCTCCCCGACTAGGCGCGAAGCCCGTCGAAGGCGGGCGACGCGGCTAGTAGTATAAGAATATTTTAAATATTATGTACATAATTTCTTATTTGTGAATTGAAATATGTTGTTCTTGCCTGATATGTGGACAGAGCTCAGGCAGACTCCATGCTCGGGGAAGTCTTTCGTGAAGTTCTTCAAAGCTCTCAATTCCTGCTATGTTGAGACAGCGAAGTTTTTTCGGCCGAACGCTTGCAGTGAAGAAAACTTTGTTAGGCTCAGGGGCTGAGTTGGCGGCTACAGCAGTCAGAGTTGTTGCACTTGGAGCCGGCACAGATGTCGGCTGCGTTGGACGCTGTAACTGGTTATTGTTGTTGTTCGAACTGGGTAGAGTCCTATTGGAATCCTCGCTGATTTTAGAGAGTCGACCTGGTGCAACCATCTAAGACCAAGAGGGGCAAATGTGCGGCTTTGCCAACGATTATATTATGAATGATGTTATGAATTGGAAAATTGATGCAAAATCAAATGTCATTTAATATACAATCCATTCGTATATAGACTCTGTTTATGGGATTACATTTCTTGAATTGTCTTCATTTTTTAATGATTACTAAATTTTATATATATACAGCCTACAAAGCACCCCTACAGAGGGTGCATAACTTGTAGCGTAAACGACTAATATATATATATATGCAGAGATAAATTTTCTCGGGTTAAGTCGCGTGGGGTGCTGAGATTTACTCGACGTTTCGGCTCTCCTTTTGGAGCCATTTTCAAGAGAGAAGAGAGAAGGAAGTTAGGAGGTAATGGTGGAGGGGGTTGTTTACGGGGTCGCAGTCTTCCTGGTCCCCAGGTCAATTAGGTGGATGACTCAGAGGCGTGGATTGGTCTCTGAGAGCTGGAGGAAGGTATGTTGTGTGTAATTGTGTTCGGTTTAGGTTGACTATGGGGCCTCAATCTGCCTACTCCCCAAGTTGGTGTATTGGTGGTTTGTTTGGTGGATACCTCAGAGGTCTGGATTTGTCTCTGAGGAATGGACAGTGGTTGATTCTGTGTAATCGGGTTTGTGTTTGGTTTGAGTTGACTTTGGTTGCTCACGGCCTGGGGAGTAGGCAGATTGAGACCCCGGGAACCAAGAGCTAACACCCCGACTTGGGGAGTAGGCAGATTGAGGTCCCAAAGTCAACCCAAACCAAACACAAACCCGATTACACAGAACCAACCACTGTCCATTCCTCAGAGACAAACCCAGACCTCTGAGGCATCCACCAAACACACCACCAATACACGGACTTGGGGAGCAGGCGGATTGAGGCCCCGTAGTCATCCTAAACCGAACACAATTACACACAACAAACCTTCCTCCAGCTCTCAGAGACCAATCCACGCCTCTGAGTCATCCACCAAATTGACCTGGGGACCAGGAAGACTGCGACCCCGTAAACAACCCCCTCCACCATTACCTCCTAACTTCCTTCTCTCTTCTCTCTTGAAAATGGCTCCAAAAGGAGAGCCGAAACGTCGAGTAAATCTCAGCACCCCACGCGACTTAACCCGAGAAAACTTATCTTTGCATACATCCGGTCGCGGAAACCTTCCAGAACATATATATATATATATAATAAGATAAAAGTTTAAAAAAGGAATGTAATTGACGTATTTGTTTAAAAACAAATCCTTTTGCTTGAGAAGTGTGTATGTGGGTGTCTGTGGTAAATTAAATAACACATAAACTAGAGGTAAAGGCCAAGAATTAAAAAGCTTTTGGTAAACATCCGACCATTAGGCCCAATGCACACGGTGCAACTGAAAAGAAACTCGTTGCAGACCAAGGGCGGATACAAGGGGGGGGGGGTAAAGGGGTAATTACCCCCCCCTGAGATTTGAAAAAAAAAATACTTATTTTCGAAAAAAAATGTGTGCTGTGGGACCAGTCACTCCAGATTACCCCCCCCCCCCCCCCGAGAAACACCTCTGGATCCGCCACTGTTGCAGACATATATGGTCAACTAGTCGCGTTTCAAACTGATATTGCATGGAGGTCTACATACGAACGCAACTCAAGTTGCACCCAAAATGGCCGACTTTTTCAATCAGCTGTTTGTTCGGTTACTTAATAAAGATATTTTTGGCAATTTAAGGGTTTATTTAAGTAATAATAATACAAAATATTATTAATATTGAAATAACTAATATTTTTTATTCAAAATTGCAGGAAATATATGTAAAGTCAAGACAAATGGATTTCGAATATTTTTTAATTAATAAAATATAGTTTTAAAATATTTAATTAAGAGATATTTTTTACTTAAAATTTAGTAAAAATATTTCTTAAAATGACGATAATTAGATTTCTTAAGTTTATTTTGAAATAAATTTACGGGGAAGAATAAAATATCATTCAAATGGAAAACAAGGTTTACAGAGTCATTTCAAAGGCCCAGGGGATAGATTGCGTCATTTCAAGGCATCTTCACTTCATTTTCTAATTGAAATAAAAAATTCCTTACCTGACATGTTTGTTTGTTTGGCCACTTCATTCCACGCCTTTTCGACCTCAATTTTATTAGAGTATTAAAATATCAGAATAGGCTATTAAATAAATAAATGTTTAAATAAGCAATTATATTTATAGGCCCTTTTGGGGATTTGAATTTAATAAATAATTATATAAATACATTTTGTATTTTACCGCCAGTTCGATTTGAGTTTGCAACGCAAGTTGCTTTCAAGTCGACACGGAAAACAAACTAGTTGACGATATACGTCTGCAACGAGTTTCTTTTGAGTTGCACCGTGTGCGGTGGGCCTTAGGTGGAGGCCTATATGTTTTTCTTACATAAACTATATTATTTTTTATATATTCAGAATTCTCCCGAGTAAAATGATATACAAAATGTAAAACATCGGACCATTGATGACCAGTGATTTTCTTCTGGCTCGTTCAACATCGTCAACCCCGATTCCTGGAGAAATGACTTCGACTTTCAAGATTACCAGATCCCAAGCACTCCCCTTAGAAACGTTTGGTCATATGAGTAAGCAAACATTTATTTTATTTTATTTATTTATTTTTTGTTAACCAAACAAGTTGATTCAAAAAGAAATTTCAAGTATATTTTAATTAAATTGTAATAAATAAAAATTAGGTGTTGGCTGTGTCTTCTACACAGCCGGTGGCTTTTTAACGTGACAACGTCTTTTGCTTGATTTCAAAAAATTTTTTTTTCTCTTACCTATATTGAAATATAAAGAGAGAAAGTATTGTTTTTTTTTTACTAGTAGTTTGTTTTCATAAATAAACATGTTCAAACATTTTCATTGAAACAATATTTGACAGGTGTGGCCAAACTTTTATCCATTAAGGGCGACTTATGCTTAAAAAAAGAGGTTTTTCGAGAAAAAAACCAATTTTGGAGTTAATTACTCGGGATTTTTTTATTTATTCTATTAGAGGTTTTCTCTCTGCACTAAATGACATCTCATATAGTCTGATCTGATTAGCCGTTCGGAATCTACAGGGGTTTAAACTTTCAAATTAGAATTTACCGCAGAGCGGTAAAATAAAATGATAGGAAAAAAATAAATGGTGAAATCTTTAGCTGAAAACTCATGCTTTCTAACCGTATTTTTCTCATAATTATACCTCTTAAGACAGAGGAGTTATTCAAGCCGATAAACTTTTTCGTGCAAGCCCCTCTAACATGCCACTATAGACACATGATTTGTAAGACGTTGTCACGTCAAAAAACTTTCAGCACTGCGAAGATTTTCGCGAACGGCTGTATCTTTACCTGTATATAAGATTTAAGTCAATATGTCAAGATTACTATTCACAAAAATTTTCATTCTAAACATATATTAATTTATACAATTTTTTGTTTCACCCTTATTTTTACAATTATAGTAAATAGTAAATAAAGAAAATTATTCTGGAAATATTAAAACTAGCCGCGACAAACGTATCAAACCAAACAAACTTTTAGACAAAAAAAAGTAAAATCGAAAAGATTTATTTAGTTAAAACGTAGAAGCCTATATTTTTGGATATATTAAAATTCAAGATGTAAAATTTGAAAATATTTATATTTTGTTACCATGGCAACCATTTCTCAGGGCCATATCGAGCGCGTGGCAAAACAGGCACCTGCCACGGGCGCAACTGTGCTGGGGAGCAAAACAAAGGAGAGCGACCAAGTTGGGAGTTGCAAGTGGTTTTTATTTTCCACCCTGCCACCATAGGATTATTGTTACCATTTTATTGTCAATTTCATGGCACCAAATTTAGTAACAATGAATTTTAGTATCAGGTATGTCTTTTAGCAATAGGTTCTTATTTTTTTCTAAAAGGAGCTAGTGCTCTGAATATGTGTTTTTAGGGAAATTACGTGTTTTCATTTAAACGTTTTTTCCCAATATAGCATAAATTGAACGTTGGGATAGAAAAGTTGAGACCCTTGCTGAAATGCTTTATTCTCCATCTTCCCAAGTTCAAGTAAGGTGTCTGCAGTGTACTTTAACAGCATTCTGAGTGATGCCTCCAAACACTGGACCACGGTTATATAAATAGTTAGTAATTACAAAAGAAAAATTGAAAGAGGAAAAAGTTCCTGAAGACACGATGTTAAAGGTAGTTTTAGAAGTAAAAGAAAATAAAAAGGTCAATCAGGGCTGTAATCCCTGTCAACGGGACAGGTTGTTCCACCTTGGAATATTTTGGAAATATTTTTTTTTTTTAATTTTAACTTCAATTTTGGATTAGTAGTGAAAGGTCAACAATTTTTGGTGCTCCCGTTCTGAAACGAGTATTGGAGGTCTCTTCTGAACCGATGTGAATCAGATTTGAATACGAATATCCTTAAGAAATTATCTACAAGGGCGTCTATTGGTCTTCGAGATACAACAAGGCTAAGGGCGAGAAAAGAGCGAAAAATAGAAATTTCGAGTACATTGAAAAAAGTAAAAAAAAAAAAAAAAAAGAAAAGAAGAGGAGGAATTAGAAATTCGGACTTTGACCCGGGCTTAATAGAGGAGAGGGGGAGAGGTCTAGTGCGAGCAGAGGCGACGGCAAGAGGGCAATTTGGGGGGGGGGGGAGGAAGGAGTAGCAAGGCAAGTGAGCGAGCAGTAGTGGTGAACGGGAGGATAAATCGGGTAACAAATATAAGCTTATATGTAAAAACAAGCATATCATAATTTTTTGTTTTAATGAACCTATTATAAGTTAAGGCCTCATTTAAAAATTTCCAATTGTTCTAACTTTTTAAAAGAATATTTTGAATGTAAAAATTATGTACCTTTTGGAAAGCATTGAATAAAAATTACCTGAGTGTTAAAGGTAGATTGTCAAAATTAGGCAATAAAGTGAAAAACCAGCATCAGAATTTTTTTTTTAACAATGAACCCATTAAGACCCCACATTTATGTTTTACTATATGATTCACAACGGTACTAAGTATTTATACAAATATTTTGAGAATTTTAAATTATGTATTTTTTGGAAAAAAATGAAATCAAAATATATTTTTGGATTTTGAAAAGAATTTTTTCATTAAGACCCTTGCAAAGTTAAATGTCATTTACAAGAGCATCTAAAATTCTACAAAATGACACCTCTCCCAGCTCTCTAGCTGAATTAGAACAGCTTCCAGAGCAATTTAAAAAATCAACGTTTACACTTTTTCGCGACTTTTTGAAAAAATTGCATAGCTATATATCGGAAGCGGCGGGAGATAAACATTTAAAAATTCGGATTTTTCTTACTTACCTAGTATAAGTATACCAAATTTTAAGAAAATCTGAGATGGTGAGGAAAAATGGGTGTGTTGAGTTGACATGGAATGATCCTTTTACAACGGATGGCAAAATTATATTCAGCCTACTCTGTGCAAAAGGGGTAAATGTTTTATCTTTTTTTCCAAAAAAAGGACATCAATTTTTTAAATTTTTTTATATTATTTCTTAAATAATGCCTTTTAAGTGCCTTTTTAAGTGCCTATTTTTACAATAAATGCCTTTTTAACTGCCTATTTTAATAATTTTTAGTGCTTAGTTGCCTGCCTATCTTAAAGATTTTTAGTGCCTATAAATCTGAGCCCTACTAATAAGTTTTTTTTTTTAATTTTGAAATTTTTTTGTTATATTATGTGTGTGTGTGTGTGAACACGATTGCTTAAAAACCAGAGCAGCCAGATGAAATTTGATATATAATCCTTGCACTAAAATTGTAGATTTCTATCAACTTTTGGAGTAAATACTTAAAATACTAAATTACCCTATTTTAAAAAGTTTTTATTCTTTGACATTTTTTCGAAACTGCATAGTTTTTGAAATAATCAATAAAAACTTTTTAAAATAGGGTAATTTATCATAATATGTCAACAAAATTAAAAATTTCCAAATTTTTGAAAAAACTTTTTAGGTAAAGTACTACTTTCAGGTGAAGTATTTACTCCAAAAGTTGATAGAAATCTACAATATTAGTGCAAGGATTATATACCAAATTTCATCGATCTGGCTGCTCTGGTTTTTAACCAATCGTGTTCACATTCACACATAGACACACACACACACACACACAGACATAATTCCAAAAGATTATACGAGAAAGTTTTGGGGAAGTCATTCCAGATTGATTTTTTGGTATGAAAAGAAAAAAAATTGTTATGAAATATGATTTTATTAATGAATGAAATGAAGGATGAAATAATGAAATAAAAAACCAACTCACATGTTGTTCTTGATTTCGTTCTTTTTCTGAATCTTGTGCTGGTTGTTCATCAGGTATGTGGGCAGGCAAGATTGCTTCGGAGGGTGGAAACTAAATTAAAAAAACAAAAAAAAAAAAAGAATAATTAAACCAAATGAATAAGAAGAAAAAGGACATATAAGAGATTTTAATTGAAATAAAAATGGAACGAAGTTCCTCACGTCTTTTCTTCAAATCAGAATATAATTTAATATGAATATTAAATTATATTTAAATAGACCGTCTATCCAGGGAGCTGCGCCCCCTGGAACCTCTTGCTTGCCGCTTACGGTAGATAGAAGGAAATAAAGAGAGGGAGAAGATGGGCGTGGCCTCGCCAAGGCTTCGGCTAATCTCGCCGTCCTCCGCCGTCGCTCGGGCGCTGAGAACGCATTTTTGTTATGTTACATTTTCTCCCATTTCACTCTGCGTAAGCCGCGTTAAAGAACTTCGTTCCAAAAAATTATCTTATTTTATTATATCCTTATCTTAAATTCGAAGGAAAAGATTGAGAAATTCATTGTTCAAAAACAAAGATTAAAAACTAAAAACTTTGTTAAAATAGAATTTTAATTTAGGAATGAACTTTTGAAATTTCTAGTTTCTAATATTAATGCGATCGAATAAATAACGACAGTTTGTTTACTTTTTAGGAGCAATTTTTTTTTTTTTTTTAGAACTTAAAAAATTAAATTTAAAATTATGAAAAGAGTGTATTTTTACTCATCATTGTTTATTGTAACGGTAACAAAAAAAAATTCGTTAAGGTCATAATATATAAAAAAGAAGCTCTGTCGTTTTTTATTTGATCCCCTTTAATAAACAAAAAACCACAACCTCAATTTCCTTTGATTTTTAAGACAAGAAATTGATTAGTTAATTTGGACAATTTAAGGGTTCATCATTATTGTTAAGGAGTTAGTCAAAACGAAATCCCGTAGTTCCCCTTTTATGCTTATCCTTTTTTCTTTTTTAACTATATTCTTCCTGGCTGCATGTGACCACTGGTCATTATAGGTATTCGGACCTTATGCACCCATTCAAAAAAAAAGACTTTTTTCTCAAACATATAGATGAACATTTAGAAATTAAGCGTCAATAATAATAATATTTATAATATATTATATAATAATATATTTTGCCATTTCAAGGAAATGATGAGGGTAACAGTTTTTTGAGAATACATGAGAATAGCGATGGTCTGGACTTGCAGGATGCGCAGCTCCACTGCCTCCGGCTCCTCCTCCCTGGATCCGCCATTCGTTATCTGTAGTTTCTTGCTCACTGTCATCAAATTGACTTTTCCATTGGCTGGCGAGCGTCAGACCCCCGCCGGCACCTCCACGTGTCACTTGCTGTAATGCCGAGACGTTGTCATCATCACAAACGGCGAATTGCGTTATAGACGTGTCGCCACGGATTCTAAAAAATACCAAAAATATTATTTTGAGTGCAAAATTAATTATGTGCACTCAATAAAAGTATTGCAACAGCTCACTGTTAGAGGTTGGATTTTCCTTCTCGATCCTGTATTTCATATTTTAATAAATAAATAAAAAAAAATTCAATATACCTGTTAGCGCGAGATGCTGAATGCAATCTTCGCACGCGAGATCTTTGTTCTTTGAGAGGTTCTCTCGGTTGCTGAAGGTCGGTGTTTGGAGGACTCGATCCAAGAATCACTAAAAAAAAAATGTTAAACATATATACTGGTTAGGGTGCCACTTATTATAAGAGGTCAAATTTTTTTTTTCAAATTTTGACAAGTGCGGGGCGGAATTTTGTTCCTTTGAATGTTAAAAGGTTGTCAGCCAAATTTGAGCTAAATTGAAGGGTGTTAACACGTGGCGCTCGTCTCTTAAAGTTTTCAGTGATCACCCTCTTAAGGGATATCGAGTTTCTATTAAGGGACTTTTTAAATTCTAATGTATTTTATATTAAAACTAGTGACTTTCTTTATTAAAGTGATCATAGGCTTCAAAACGGGGGGGGGGGGGGGGATGTGTCCTTGCCCCTCTGGGGACAGAGGGGGAGGGCAAGACGAAATATATTATATTTATTAATGAATAAGAAAAAAAGCAACCAAAACCAAAACAAAATAATTTTTTTATTTTTAGTTTTATTAAGTATCAATGTCAACGTTTCTGCCCATTTTTCTGACCTTCTTCAGGACCTACCGTATACAATGTTTGCTTCGAGCTTAAAGGAGGCTCTTGGCAACGACGAATGTTCAGACTAATAATATGTTAGGAGTTGCCAAGAGCCTCCTTTAAGCTCGAAGTAAACATTGTATATGTCTTGAAGAAGACCGGAAAAATCTGCCGAAACATCGACATTGATACTTAATAAAGCTAAAAATAAAAAAAAATTCTTTTGTTTTGCTTTTGGCTGCCTTTTCTCTTATTCATTAATCATAAGTCACATTCAGCCACTACTCTTTGCAATTTATTAAAAAACAAAGCAAATTTTAATAATTCTTCTCTAATTATTTTTCTAAATATTAAAAAAATATGCTGGAGCCGAAAATATCATAAACAATATGAATGTTGCAATTTCTCAAACATTTCCTCGAGAAGACTATCGTGCACTATTGGAACTCGTAATTATTTTTCTTGGGGTGTTCCCTTAGGTGGCATACATTTTAAAAAGCCGGGTGCATATCATATGGCCAGATGGATGGCGAAATCGATATATTCATTAAAAATCTATTTATTTCGAACAGAATTTAAATTAACCAAAGAAGAAGAAAAGTCACTTATTCGCATAACATGCTTTATTGTAAAATGCTATGTAAAATATTGGTTCCGTGTAACAGAAGCAATATCTGCACCACTAAATGATATAAAATTCTTAAGGGAATTAGAGCAATACAAGCAAGTTGACGAAGATATTGCGGAAGTGGCTATTGCTAAATTTGTTCATCATTTATATTATTTAAGTGAAGAATGCATAACTTTAGTACTTTTTGATGATTCAATTACAGAGGACACCAAATTAAAGATAGCTCAAAAATTATTAGCGGAAATGGATGTAGATTACGAACAACAAGGTGAAAAAATAGGCGATTTTAAGAAATTGCCTCTTAGAAAAGAAGATGTTTCCCAATTTTTACAAAGTTCTAATGAAGAAATTTTGCTAAAATTAGCTAGTAAAAATTCTCTAAATTTATTAAGTAGATGTGAAATAGGAATTTTTTTGCATTTACTGGTACACCCATCAAAATGGATTACTTCTCTAGAATACCAAAAAGGAAAAATCTCTTGAAAGAACTGAAGGTTGTGAATGATCCGGCAGAAAGGGGTATCAAACTAATAGAGGATTTCAACGATAAAATTACACTGGATGAGGATCAAAAGCAATTTTTAGTGCAGGTAACTTAGGCTACATTTTATATTTTCTGAAATTGGCATGATTAATAATCTTATAAATACATTTGTGTTTTTATTTGTTACATACAGTCCGAGAATACTCGCGAAAATATCCTAGGCCAACAAGAGAAGTCTTACAAAAAACATTCACGTAGAATATGTAACTTTTCATTATAATGTTCGTTTATATTTTAAGTTATGCCTATGTAAAAAAGATATTTAGTATTTAAATTTTCACATTATGGCTAGTCAACATTAAAATAAAATTACAAGCACATATATTATTACCCAAAACGAAAAAAGTGATTTCAATCGCTATAAGTTATGATATTTAAAAAAGATAGGGCAAGAGCGCCACGTCTTAATATTATTATTTTGAGCTAATATTTTATAGGACTTACTTTTGGACATAATGGAACAAAATTCTGCCCGGCACTACTCCCTAAAAGAATATTGAAAAATAAGTGGCACCCTAATACAGGTATACATAAATTTTTTATTAGACATTTAATAATGATCTTTAATTTAATATATATTTTTTTTAAATTTGTTTAAGATCTTTTTCGGCATCTAAGGCCATTAAACCCCATCTCTGTTTATTTCAAAAGATTGGTAAACAATTGTTTTGGGCAGAATTTACTTTTTATTCTCATCATTTAATCTCAGCATTTTCTATGTTACGATTCCGTAAGTCATCCCTTTTCTATTTCAACTTCTGACGCATCGAGAAGCATCTCCGAATTGGGAGAATTTTTCTTTTTTCTTTTTTGGTTTGACTGGATTTGGTCCAGCTCCAGAAAATATACACTTTATTTTTAAATAAAGAAAACCCAAAATAAGTTGTTTCTAATTTAACTTTTCCTAATCCCTTAAAATTTTTATAGCCGTGACCCGTGGCTCAGAGAGAAGACACTAGATTCTCGCGCCGGGGTCCCGGGTTCGCTTCCCGTCCCAAGCGAGAAAAATTCATTTTGAAGAGCTAAAGATATAATAGACATACCCGATCGGTTTTGTTCATAAATGCTGCCTTCTGCTTCTGTCATTCTGGGACTAGGAGGTTCGTGATTTGCAGAATCTTGGATTCCTTGGAGCTCGTGAACGCAAGTGGGGGAGCTGTCACCACCCTTAGTCTACCCAAGGTTGCTGCAGGCGATTGCGACTTCCTGTTAAGCAAACGTCTACGTTATAATAAATTATATTAACAACTAAAGAATTATAATAGGTACTAGTCGCAAGGTTCGCCTTTGGCGAGCAATTGGCCGCCTTCGGAGGGCAAGTTTGGGGCTTGCAGGCATGTTTCTTGCACGACCATGGTTGAAAATCTGAAATTCCATGAGCATAAACCTTCTTAATTCGTGACCAAACCTCAACATCGATGCCTCGTTTCTTCTTTAGCGCAAAAAGCAAATTTATATCTCAACCCGTTTAAAAGTCATTATAAAATAAAAAAGCAAACGTGTGGGGTCGTGGGACCCCTGGCAGGAACGAAGTTGCTCGCTCCTTTTTAAATGCTTTTATTTAACTTACTCTTTCAAGGTCACCAACTTTATGGCTTTGTTAACGACACTTGCCGATGAGCTAGAGGTGTGAAATTTGATATTTAAGAGTCATTTTTGATGACGCAAATTGTGAGTTTGGTTTTACCAAAATGGACCAAACTAATGTGGTACTTTATTTGAAACCCTTCGTGAATTAATGTAATTTCAAAAGACTTCCCGATGGGCTAGAGGTGTGAAATGTAATACTTAAGAGTCATTTTTGATGACACCACTATATGGTGGTTTTGATCAAAATAGACCAAACTAATGTGGTACTTTATTTGAAACCCTTCGCGAATTAATGTAATTTCAAAAGACTTCCCGATGGGCTAGAGGTGTGAAATGTAATACTTAAGAGTCATTTTTGATGACGCCACTATATGGTGGTTTTGATCAAAATAGACCAAACTAATGTGGTACTTTATTTGAAACCCTTCGCGAATTAATGTAATTTCAAAAGACTTCCCGATGGGCTAGAGGTGTGAAATGTAATACTTAAGAGTCATTTTTGATGA
Organism: Euborellia annulipes; assembly: GCA_023213315.1. Lineage (NCBI taxonomy): Eukaryota > Metazoa > Arthropoda > Insecta > Dermaptera > Anisolabididae > Euborellia > Euborellia annulipes. Next base: position 99,080 of record JAKCPI010013626.1, read on the forward strand.
CGCCACTATATGGTGGTTTTGATCAAAATAGACCAAACTAATGTGGTACTTTATTTGAAACCCTTCGCGAATTAATGTAATTTCAAAAGACTTCCCGATGGGCTAGAGGTGTGAAATGTAATACTTAAGAGTCATTTTTGATGACGCCACTATATGGTGGTTTTGATCAAAATAGACCAAACTAATGTGGTACTTTATTTGAAATCCTTCGCGAATTAATGTAATTTCAAAAGACTTCCCGATGGGCTAGAGGTGTGAAATGTAATACTTAAGAGTCATTTTTGATGACGCCACTATATGGTGGTTTTGATCAAAATAGACCAAACTAATGTGGTACTTTATTTGAAGCCTCACGCAAATAAGGCCCTATTAACTATAGTTTTGAATTTTGATATTTACGAGTCATTTTTTTATGATAATGAATAATTTTTCAATTGAACCAAATCAATACAGGCCAAACTAATGTGGTACTTTATCATATTGATGATTTTTGATAAGACTAAAAGACTAAAAAGCTTAAAATAAAAATAAAATAAAAAAAAGATTTTTAAAAAATGCTTTTATTTAAATTGAACTAAAAAGAGAGAAATAAGAAAGAAATAATTTAATTGTTCTTGTTAAAATATTTTAATATTTATGACTTAAAATAAAAGCGTGGGGCGCGAGCCTCGGAATCACTTCGAAGCGCCCCACGCATTTATTTTAAGTCATAAATATTAAAATATTTTAACAAGAACAATTAAATTATTTCTTTCTTATTTCTCTCTTTTTAGTTCAATTTAAATAAAAGCATTTTTTTAAAAATCTTTTTTTTATTTTATTTTTATCTTCAACTCAGAATATAATTTAATATGAATATTATTTAAATAGACGGAAAGCCAGGGTGCTGCGCCCGCTGGAACCTGTTGCTCGCCGTCTACGGTAGATAGAAGGAAATAAAGAGAAGGAGATGGGCGTGGCCTCTTCAAGGCTTCGGCTAATCTCGCCTTACTCCGGGCGCTGAGAACGCATTTTTGTTACGTTACATTTTCTCCCATTTCACTCTGCGTAAGCCGAAGAACTTCGTTCCAAAAAAACGCAAAAATGAGAATCTTAAAATTAGAATTTCGAAAAAAGCTTCGTAAATGACTCCAAGGCAATAAATGTAAAGTACCTGCAAAATTAAAACTTTTTGGAGCCCTCGGGCTTGGTGTAGTTGGTAGCGCGTCTGCCTTGTATACCAAGAGTCGAGGGTTCGGATCCCAGGCAGTCCGATGATTTCATTTAAGCCATATGGATACCAAATAGCTTAAATAAGAATGCCTGGAACCCAATATACCAGTCTATATATTCGTAATAACGGTTATCGTATAAAGTCTTATATGGCCTAAGTTGCCGAAGAGACTGTGTGAATTTGAGAGTGAATGGGGAAAAAGTCCGTTTTTTTTAACTTTTTGGAATAGATACCTGTAAAAAAGAGATGTTTTTTTTTTTAAACACTGGCACTTTTTTCCCATCCACACTCACACTCACACACACATTTACACAGTCTTTTCGGCAACTTAGGCCATGTAAGACTTTATACGATAACCGTTATTATGAATATATTAATATATACTGGTATATTGGGGTCCAGACATTCTAATTTAAACCAAAAAAAGAGATGTTGAGAAAAGTAGATTTATAGCTGGATAAAATTATTGAGAAACAGGATGAATAAAGAAGAGCAGCTAGTATTTGTTTCATTTATTTAAGGCCCATAAGTTCTGAAGGTCTCGACCGAGATCGAAACGTTAGCTTAATGGGCCTTAAATAAATGAAACAAATACTAGCTGCTCTTCTTTATTCATCCTGTTTCTCAAAAAAAAAAAAGATGTTGTTATTTAGGTAAATTGAGGAATCTTAAATTTCGTAAAAATGGAGGGAGGGGCAGGGTGGTTCAGTTAAAACACGTTACACCAGATTTTTTGTTTCAGGATATATATATATATATATATATATATATATTATTTTTTTAAATTTTTAGGCATCAAAGGCCATTAAGACCCCGTCTCTATTTTCAATTGGATGGGTAGCCAATCCAATTGAAATAAATAGTCGCATGAGACGGGATGCGAACTCGCGACCCTTGGTACAAATGGCTAACCACTAACCCAAAGCCCGAGCGCAATAAATAACTTTATATCCCTTGAAAGATATTTATGCAAAAAATCATGTTGATATATTATTTAAATTGATATCTATTATCGTTTACTTATTTTGCTCACCTCCCCCTTTGAGAATATGTTATTTTCTAGAGCTCCCATCTTAATTTTACTTACCACCTCTCGCGAATTTAAAACAGCTATTGTCATAAATATATTTGCCACGGTAAAGAAAGCAATTTGATATCTCATCTTGTTTAAGAATTATTTAAAATAAAAAAAATACTCATAAATGACCATTTAATGACCATTTAGTGCCCTTAAAATTTGAATTTCGAAAAATCGCTTCTTAAATGACGACTTGGGCACAAAAGGACTCTACATGCCAAATTTCAGCTTTATAAGTATTATAGTTTAGGCTGGGCGTTGTCATCACTTAGTAAGTAAGTCACATCTCTCTTTATATATATATAGAGATAAACTTTATACAGTAGAACCTCGATAAGTTAAACCTCGATAAGTTCAAAACCTCCGTAACTTAAAAATTTTTTCAATTCCCTTCCCTTGACAGCGTAAAACCTCTATTACTTAAAGAACAAAACCTCTGTAACTTAAACAAATATTTTGAGCATAGCCCTCGATAACTTAAAATAATATTTTGGTGACCTCTATAACTTAAAGTATTTCTTTACATATCATCGAAAAAATAGTTAATGCAGAAAATCAAAAATACATGAAGCAGAAAAAATTACTGATTTTTTTGTAAATAAATAGATCTATTAATTTAATTTATATTTAACTAAACTATTCTAAATAAACAAATAGATCAAACGAAATTCCTTTTTCACTCACGTGCCCAAAGTCAATAAACCTCGGTACGTTAAAAATTATATTCAATAACCTCTCTAACTTCAACTCTCGATAAGTAAAAAACTCGATAACTCAAATTTCTAACTGTTTCCCTTGAACTTTAACTTATCGAGGTTCTACTGTATATATATATATAGAGAATATCATGTGTTGGTCTGTGAAATAAAAATGAAAATCATATAAATGAATATTATTAATTCAAATAGGCGAAAAAGATAGGTAAAGCCGGGAGTCGCACCACGGGTCTGCCGATATGTACTCAGCACATAGGCGTAGCCACGGAGGGGGGGGGGAGATTTGGGGGGTTCAAGCCCCTCCCCCATTGGACCTAAGCCATGACTAGATATTTAAGCTCTATAATACAAAATACTTTCTCTCTATATATATTTCATATATATGGTAAGAGAAAGTAAAATAAAATAATTTTCTCTAGCTTAAAAAAAAAAATTAAATAAAACGCAAAAAATTCAAGAAATTCAGAATTTTTCCATCGAAAAGAATTGATTTTTGTTTATAAAAAATTAAAGCCGCTTAAAAGTGATTAAATCTCTCAAATGAGATCTGGGATGGGACTCTGATCAAGAGAAACAGACACTTAGTTATTATAGGCCCATATATATACAGTATATATATATATTTCAGAGGGTTATATATTCAATATTAGACATGGGTGATGACTTATTTATTAAAAAAAAATATTTTTTTTTCATTTCTGCTCTCTTTCTTAAAGTGAAGAAAAGAGAAATAATGTATTAGTAATAATTAGATTTGTATTTAATTATTATAGGGCCTAGTGAGAAAAGCAGAGTAAAAAATGTTTCAGAATGACGTTCGAAAAGGGCGCCAGAGCAATAGCGAAATTGTCCTGTCAGGAGAGAAGAGTCGGGGCGGGGGGCGGGGCGTCGCGAGTTGAGGGTTGCAAGAAAGAAGGAATGAGAGAACAGGCCTGGAACAGGCGCAACGAAAACTGTATCGGGTAAAGAAACGAAGCTCTTACGTGAAAAGCAAGTATTTGATCAATGCGCAAGCGCGAGAAATCGGGTACGAATGAGAAACGGATACCGAGCAAATACCAGATACTTTTTGTATCTGTTATTTGAGTATCAACTATTCGGGCATACTCGACTGGACCTGGACAGGACGCGTATCCGTTTCTCACTCGTACCCGATTTCTCGCTCTTGCGCATTGATCAAATACTTGCTTTTCACGTTAGAGCTTCGTTTCTTTACCCGATACAGTTTTCCTTGCGCCTGTTCTCTCATTCCTTCTCTCTTGCAACCCTCAACTCGCGACGGCCCGCCCCCCGCCCCGTCTCTTCTCTCCTGACCGGACAATTTCGCTATTGCTCTGGCGCCCTTTTCGAACGTCATTCTGAAACATTTTTACATTTTTTACTCTGCTTTTCTCACTAGGCCCTATAATAATTAAATACAAATCTAATTATTACTAATACATTATTTCTCTTTTCTTCACTTTAAGAAAGAGAGCAGAAATAAAAAAAATATTTTTTTTTAATAAATAAGTTATCTGATTCTTACTTTGAAACAATTTTTTTTATATAAAAACATTAATTAAAAAAGTAAAAATACAAGTAACTGTGAATTGAAATACATAATGAACTTCAATATATTAAATTTCGTTCGCTGGTAAAGAAATTTGTTAATTATTTTTCTAGTGCAGTAAATAAATTGACATTTTAAATTTGGAAACATTGAAATGTCAGTTCAGTCAGTTTGGAAAACTCTTTAGTAATGGATAATTATGAGTTTGTTCTCAACACAAGAATAAATAGCGTAGAAAACATTTGAAAAATGTTAGACAAGTTCTTATTGACTTGAATTAATTTAAAGTTGGCCTTGCTGGTTGAAATTTGTTTCGGGTACAAAAGTATCAGGTAAAAGTATCGGGTCGGAACAAGTACCTGTAACAGCTGGTTACTGGTACAGCAAAATCGAGTATCGACCCATGTCTATTATATATTTTATTGCCTGATACGAGTTGAATGAAAAATTGCGGCACATAATTAAGAAAGGGCCCGAGCCAGCTCGAGGGGGCTCCAGAGGGGGGAGTTGCCAGTCATATATTTCATTAGACGCCCTATACTGTTCCATTAGTCGGGGGGGGGGAGAAATCATCCTGAACCCCCCCCCCCCCATCAAAAATTTCTGGCTACGCCTATGACTCAGCATGCCCTACTACTGGGCCATTTTGAATTTGATAGTTCACTAATTTCAATCTGCAACCCCGCCCCAATCAAGCGTTCAGATTTCCCCGTTGAGGAAGAGTGATCTATTGATAGATGGACGTTTGGAGAAATCCTCTCACAAGTAATAATTAGGAACCGACCGAATATTCGGTTTCGGCCAGTTTCGGCCAAAAATCATGGTTTCGGCCGTAGTTTCGGTTTCGGCCAAAAAGTGGCCGAACCTTTCGGCCGGCCGAAACCAGAGTCTGAAAAAAATGGGATGAGACTCGCATGCAAAAAAAAAAAAAAAAAAAAGAGGTCAAATAATTTGCACTTGAAGGAGAAAAAAAAAATTTAGTCTCCCTAAAAAAAGGTAAAATGATTTTCACGGGAGGGAAAAAAAATTCAAAAAAAAAAAAAAAAGGTAAAATGAAAAAAAAAATTTTATAGGAAATACAAGTTTCGGTTTCGGTTACGGTTTCGGCCGAAACTAAGGTTGAGGCCGAATATTCGGTTTCGGTTTCGGTTTCGGCTGAAAATCTTGTTTCGGTCGGACCCTAGTAATAATATACATATAATTCTTTGTTTGGTGATTGCACCCTTGAGAGGATTTCTCAAAATGCCCATCTAAATCGCACCTCTACAATGGGTAAATCTGAACGCTTGAGTGGAGCGGCGATTCTCCAGTAGACTGAATTTTTTTTTTTTTTTTTTTTGCAATAAAAAATCATCATGTGGTATGTATAGCATTTACATCTTGTGGCGTGCCAAGTAATATATATAAGCATAGGTGTAGGCTAGTTTGGCAATGAGAAAATAACTTTTTAGATTGACAGGTCTATCAAGTAGTTCACTCTAAGCCACTGATGAAGAAGTGCTACATTATTAATGCCTTCGAAATATTCGGAGAAAACACTCTAAAATAATACCTGTATGAATATTATAATATAGATAATGTGTATAAGTCTGATTATATTTTTAAAATTGTTACACTTATGTAAAACCGGAGATATATAACTGCAAGTATGTATTTTACGGCTCTGAAGAGAACAAATAGTTCTCAGGGCCATCAATAAATTGTATTCTATTCTATTCTAAAAAGTTATTTTCTCATTGCCAAGAAAGTAGCATACACTTAACCTTATATAATATAAATATGTATTAAAAAAAACACAAACTAAATGTAAGTGAAATTAACGATCTATAATATTAAAATAGGCGACTGCATTGCGCTACTGTGGTCCAGTAGTAGGGGATGCGGAGTGCCTATGGGCAGATGGTCAAGTGCGACTCCCGGCCGTACTTACCTTTTTCTTCGCCTATTTGAATTAATAAATATTCAGTTATATGATTTTTATATGTAGGTGTATTAACTCACATAGCAAATAATAGGTAAAAATGGTTATTACCTGGACGAAACTCGATCTCCTTGGCCCCTCTGGTTTTCACGATCTGGTTGACCACCTGTGAGACTTCCGGGAGGAACAGCAACTGGGGAAGAACTTCCTCCTCCACCACCACCTGACGATGAAATCGCCTTCTCGACGTTCTAAATAAATAGAAATAAATATAATCAATAATATAATAATACATTTTATAATTTCAATGGTGCAGAAACGGTAGAGAAATTTGTCCAGCTGTTTTAAAGGAGAGACGTTCCATATCAAATCAAGCAAAAAAAAATCATTCTAACACCACTAATCTCAGATTTTGATGAAACTTGGTATATTTGTTCCTTTATTATAGGTAAGCAACCACACCAAATTTTATTGATATATCTCCAAGGATTTTTTGTAATACCTACCTGGGAGATTGAGGTAATCAAACAAATTTTTTTTTTTTTAGTATGATCCCCAGGATATTTCCTACAACATTCAATAATAAAATTAATGGCTTTTTTATTCCTTCATATCTCAAAACAACATTTTTTCAGAAAAATATTTTTTCCGAAATATTTTACTGGTTTGCATATTTTACCCAGCTGGGTAAAATAGTATTATTTATTAAACAAATGTAGACTATTGTTAAGAATGATTTAGTTCTAGTTCCCTTGTAGAAACCCTTGTAGAAATTAAAATTTACATTATTATAATTTACAAAGCATCTTACTTGCTTTGTAACTAACAGCCTGCGATGGAATTGGGGGAACTGTGAAGCGGTTGGTTCGCAAGGAAAGCCTGCAAACACCATTGACAAACCAAATCACAACACAGGAGCTTTTTGAATTCTATAAATCTCACATTTACAAAGTAAACTTTTATTTAGTTTTAAAAGAAAATATGGTCCTTACAAGACAAAAACATGAAACACTTTATCAGAATGTATACACTCTACCAGGCACAAGATAATTTCCCAACTTCAAGCCTGTAAGTTCATCTGGTACTGTAGAGGCAAGACGAATAAGTGAAGATGAACACCCAGTATTGACACATTCCTTAACAAAAGCGAATGAAACTCTCATTAAATAAAGTGGCCTATTTCCTGGGAGCTATGTAGCATGCAAGTATGACCATTTGTGGTATTTCGGGGTCGTTACATTAATTGATAAGGAGGAAGGTGATGTAACAGTGAAGTTTTTTCACCCAAAAGGACCTTCGCCTTCATTTTCTTGGCCGAGAAAAGGAGAAGTGTACCCAGTTCCCTTACCTCATGTACTATTGTTGTTGAACCCCCTTTAACAACATCTGGAAGAACATATCATTTTGATCCTGAAAGTATGATTACAATTAGTAAGAAAATGACTGAGTTAAATGTTACATCAAGAAGCAGGAAATAAAGTAAAATATAAGCTATTGAAAGCACTAACCCCACCAGGGGCGGATTAAAGGGGGAGGAGGCGATCCCCCCCCCCTGAGAAAAAATTGAAAGTTTTAAAAACTAGGCATCTAAAGAAATTATGATTTTTAGTCTAAAATATATTTTTACAATATTTTAAACTCTCAATTCAAGTCATAAATCAGCTTAAAGGTGCTAGTATTTGAAGATATTATTTAAAAAATTTTCATCCCCCCAGAGAAGGCCTCTTGTAAATAGAATGTTCCAACCGCTACCACCGAAAATCACATTCCGCCCCATGAAATTCGACAAAAATTTATTTAAATTAAATTGGCTACCTACCAATCAATTTAAGTAAATAGGGACAGGGTCTAAATGGCAGAGATGGCCAGAGACCTTAAATAAAAATAAAAAAGCCCCTGAGCCCTAGCACAATGGTAAAGTTCCTGCATTTTCTGCTAGGAGTCAGGAGTTTGCATACTATCTCATATGTAGAGAGCGGAAAAAAGTCTTATTTTCGGAAAAAAGTCTCCTTTAAAGTTTATTCTTTTTTACCCAAATGGTCGGTAAAATACCTGTTTTTGGCAAAAAAGCCGCTGAAATAGAGAGCTTATCTCTCGGTAACCGAAATAAGGCAGAGTTCTTTAGAATTTAATTATATAAATAAAAAAAAATTAATTTAATTAGTAAAAATGTAAAAATCTGGCGTGACAGGTCGCACAGCACACAACTAGCTCGTACCTTCGGTAATTGAAAGTGTTCTGTGCTTGTCACACCAGATTTTTTGAGTCGACATATATTTAGTTTCCGACAGTACGGTACATTCGAAAGATGCAAAATTTATAAGCAGAGAAAAATATTCATATTTTGTTACCATTGCAATCATTTCTCCCAATGGAGTAACTTACACCCCGCAAACCCCCCGATGCAGGGGCGGCCCGAACCTTAGGGGGCCCACGGGCCGGGCTAAGAGTTGTCCAAATAAATGAATTTTAATTAACTGCGGCGGACCCTCTCTTTTTCTTATTTATGAGAACCCTTGGTGCCCGCCTTTGCATCTAGACAGGGGGGGCTTAGCCCCCCTGGACCCCGCCAGCTGGCTCGGGGCCGCCTGCGGCGGACCTTCGCCTTTTCTGTTACATATTGCTGAGATTAGTGAATTTTATATATAGATTTTTTGTAAGGTCTAATAATGGGGCCCGAAAGAAAGGTTGCGGGGGGACCTAGCTAAAAAAACGTAACGCCACTGATTTCTCCTATCTTTCCTATTCTTGGAAAGTTTGAGAAAATCGAAAAAAACTGAAAAAGTACATCAGTAAAGTACTAGTACTTTTTGGCCGATTTTGTTCAAAAGCTTATTTTGAGATTCTGGGAAGGTACCCATGGGCGTCCGCTGGGGGGGGGGGGCAACTAGGCACTTGCCCCCCTCCTGGAAAATTAAAATGATACAAAAAAAATGTGTAAAACAAAAAAAAAAAATCATTGTGTGGTTTTATGAAACCACGATGCAAGTGAAACTTTTTTCGGATCGTAGGCGTTTAACTGAAAATTTTCAGAAAATTATTCAATTAAGGTTATTAAAATCGCTTTTTTAATCTTAACTTAATAATTGGAAAATGGGAATGATAATGGGAAATCAATAGAGGCATATTATATTATATTATAAAAACTGTGAACAATATTTATTTAGTAATTAGCCGCGCCGCCCGCCTTCGGCGGGCGGCACGTCTAGCCAGGGGGGCTTCGCCCCCCTGGTTTATATATATACAGTATATATAGATTGAAGATTTGAATATTTTAAATTATTTTAAAAATTATATTTTATCAATTTAAAAATTGAATTATTAAATCTCACAATTATTTTTTTATAATTCGTTATATATATTAAATTTCAACTTTCTTATTTTTGTCGTCACGGATTGTGACGTCATGACTTGTCGCGTCACGGCTCTTGACGTCACGGCTTGTAACGCGACATGCTGATAGAAGAGCCAAAAATTTTGAGAGGATATAATAAAAGTTTCACTTTAAAAATACAAAAAACCTTTCTCAGTATACATCCACCTTGCCGCGGTGAGAAAGCTTTAAATACTAAGAGATGTATAACATTATTAATATAAAAGTACGTTTTTTTAACTTATTTGGAAGTGACTTGTCCCCCCCCCCTGCAAAAAATCCTGCGGACGCCCTTGAAGGTACCTAAGTTAAATATAAAATTTCAATCCGGTAGCTCAATTCCTTCATGCTAAAAATCTGTCCACACACACAGACACACACACACAAAGACCAATTTGCGGGACCTACTTTTTTGGACTCAGGGGACTTCAAAACATGTATATTAGGGTGGTTGCAAGGTATGAGGGGAGAAAATTTTTTTTGGCTGTATTTTCGGCGGGAACCTCTTAAAAGTTGACAATTGGTGTAAAAAGTAGATTGTGAAAGTTTGAGCTCGATCGGATAACGATAAGACCTGCCTCATCGGCCCTAAAGTTCATCGATTCCCCTAAATTTGACTATTAACATCTGTAACTCCTAAACGGTTAGTCCAACAAAAAAAGTTCATCAGTAATTTTCTGAAGAGCATTAAATTTACTAAAAAAAAGTCCTTTAACATTCTTTAGTAAAACCAACGGTTTTCATGGTATGGGCAAAAAATCGAATATGGTTAAGAGGCACGTCACATTGATTTTCAAATAACACTAATAGGGGTAATGAAATTTTTTTTCGAGTTCCGAAATAATTTCATCAGATTCTTAAGTAAAATGACCTCCTGAATCCAAATATGACCTCCGTTTTCCCCCACCCCGTACCGTTTTTGGGGGGAGCTACTTATGTTATTTCCACCTCTTAATCGAAGGGCCATGAATTAAATATGGAGGGATTAAAAGGAATTATTTTAGCCTTAATATTTCTTCTGAACGTCAAGAAAAGTGAAAAGTTTAAAAACATTCACGATCGCTAACTTTTTTTTCCCGCCTCTTTATTATTATTATTTTTTTGTTCATCTAAATATCTCGCGGCACCCATTAGCCATTCTCGCGGGACCCTTGGGTGCCGGGACACACCGGTTGGGAACCACTGATCTAAAGTATTATCAAAAAAAGCAAAGCAACCTGCTCTTGGTTTAAATACCACAAATGATTTAGAAGTTTAGACAATGCTACCCTTGATATGTCTCCATCAAGTTTTACTAAACTTTAGGCCCGTTGAGGCAGGTCTTAGGGTTATTCGATCACGCTCATCCTTTCCCTATCTCACTTTTACATAATTTGTCAACTTTCTAGAGGTTCCCGCCAAAGATATTCGGACATCAATTTCTTGCGACCACCCTAATGTATATCCATCAAAATCTCGACATCGAATTTTTGACATGATCGCAATACTTTCTCTCTCTATATATTTCATATATAGGGTACGAGAAAGTAAAAATTGGTTTGATTACCTCAATCCCCAGGTAAATATTACAAAAAACCACCAAAACCATGTAATCGTTTTTAAAAATTTAAAAATTCCAAAATTGATAGTAAGTTATAGCTAAACGGTTAGGTTTAGAGGGTTAATTAATTTTTTTCTGAAATCAGCATCTTTCAAATAGTTAAACTCGAAATTTTCATGCAGCTTTACTAATAAGTAGAGACCGGACAAAAAAGCATAAAAAAATGGAAAAAAAAGTGCTTAAAAAAGCATAAAAATCTTTAAAAAAAACTTGTTAAATAAGCATAAAAAAGAAAAAAAGCATCTCATAAGCACCTTCTACTCATACCAATGGCAGATACAAAGGGGGGGGGGGTAAGGATGTAATTAATTTTAATATACAATTTTAAAAATTATACTTAAAAATTTTATTTTTATATATATTCTGGTAAACAAGTACATGCAACTTTAAATTAACGAAAGTGTGCGGCCAGTCCCACCAGATTACCCCCCCCCCCTGCGAGGGTCCGCCGCAGTTCGCCCCAAGTAGGGGGATTAATGCAATTTTGTCGGGTGGGGCGGTTTTTTTTTTTTTTTTTTTTTTTTTATTTAAGGACTTTGTCGGCATCTATGGCCATTTAGACCCCTTTCCTATTTATTTAAATTGATTGGTAACAAATTCAATTGAAATTAAAGAGCGAAAATCATAATTTCTTTAGATTAATAGTTTTTATAACTTGTTGAATTTCTTCTCGGGGGGGGGGGGATCGCCCCACCGCCCCCCCCTCCTTTAATCCGCCCCTGGGTCCAGGGGCCCGAGCCAGAGTAGGGGAGGGGCGATTTGCGCAGTTGCCGAAGGATTTGCTTTACATGAACGTTTTTGCTGAATAATGTTTTGAATGATTTTTAAAAATGTTATAGCCCTCGGGCTTGGCGTAGTTGGTAGCGCTGCTGCTTTGTATGTCAATGGTCGAGGGTTCGTATCCCAGGCAGTACGATGATTTTATTTAAGCCATTTGGATATCAAACGGTTTGAATAAGAATGCCTGGACCAGTCTTAAATAGCCTAAGCCGAAAAGACTGTGTGTATGCCAGGGGCGTATATAGAAATTTTTTTAGGGGGGGGGGGGGGGGCTGAACTCAAAAATTTTTCTGCGGAAAATTTTTTGTAACGAAACTAAATTTTTTCCGCCACTTTTGTTTTTGCGGAACCAAAGTTTTCCGCTCCGTGGAAAAATTTTTTTCCCTTTTGCGGAACCTAAGTTTTTCACTCTGAGGAAAAAAAATTTTTACAGGGCTATATTTTTTTGCACTGCGGGGCCGATCAAACATTTCGGGGGGAGGGCGAGGCCCCTAATATTTGTAAAATTTCTGGAGGGGGGCCCCCTCGGCCCCCCGTATGTGTGTGTGAATGGGAAAAAAGTGTGTTTTTTAATAAAAAAAAAAAAAAAATTATAAATATTCGTAAAATAAGTTCAAATAAGCATAAAGGGGAAAATAAGCATGAAAACTCAAAAAAAGCAAAAAAAGCATAAAAAATGCAGTCTCAATGCACTTAGTTTTTCGTAATTCGTGTAGATATTAAATATCTAATGGTTGCTTATAAAATTCATCATAAGCATTTTGCTTAAAATCCGGTCTCTACTAATAAGTATTGAAGAAATGATTTTTTTTCTCTTAGAGTATACAAGGCCAAGCCGGGGTCTCGGGAGAGCAGCGGCAGGCATTATTATATAAAATTTAAAATGAAAACCGTTGGAGATATATCAATAAAATTTGGTGTGGTTGCTTACCTATAATAAAGGAACAAATATACCAAGTTTCATCAAAATCTGAGACTAGTGGTGTTTTGGCCTGGTTGAGTTGACATGGAATTGATGACCCAGGATTAAAAAAAATTGAGAAGTTATTTCTAGTTTCAAATTTAATAAATTTTTTTCTAAATTATAAGTGAAAGAGACAGAAGTATTAAAAAAGTATTTTTGATCTCATTTGATAGAAATTAAAAAAGATTTAACCCTAAATTTATTAGTATATTTTGTCTTAATTTAAAAAGAAACGTATAAACATAGATGTTATATAAATTTTATAAAATTATACTTACACTGTTAGCAGATCTCCGCTTCTCAGAATGAATGGATCTGGCACTTGCCATCACATGATCCCCGTCATTGTCAATTTGACCAGTAGTTGTGATTCCCGGCTCTAATCCAGCCATCGACACAGCTCGACGCTGGTTTGCCTTTTTAGGTGATCCTAAAATAATACAAGTGAAAAAATGGAGGATAGTATTTAAATACTATTTCAACTTTTCGGTGCTTCTTAAACTTTTTGATGTCGCGACCCCCCTGCAATTCAAGTTGATAATTCACCGAATTTAGAAAAAATTTTATCAGGTACAAACAGTAAATAATTAATATCTGATGCACGTTTTTGTTTTTTGATAAATTCGAATGAATTAAGACTAAATCACTTTCACACCTTTAGTTAACAAATTAAATTTGTATTTGTTTTAGTCAAAGGGGAGCGAGCTATCAGAAAGCAATCATCTTGACCCTGACCCATGTCTTTAAATTAAAAGTGTTTTAATTGAACCGGATAGAATACAAATAGTTTATTACCTGGAATGGTGGCATTGCAGTTATTATCGACGACGAGTCTCTCTCGAGTGGCTGTTTCCTGCCTTCTCCTACGACACGAGCTTTCGAACTCAAGTTGAGCCTGCATATGTGAAAAATAGAATGTCTTATGCAATAGATCATATTTATAAAATGTTGAAACAATAGAAATTAACTGATGACTGACATCCAATCCGTATATTTAACATTACAGAACAGAAAATTATTAAATAAACAATTTTTTGGATATTGATGGATGTTGAATAAAAATGGGGTTGGCTTAATTAATTTAATTTAATAAAAAAAAATCTGGTGTGACTGGCGAACAGCACACAACTTTCTCTTACCCTTCGGTAAGAGAAAGTTGTGCACCGTGCTGTCACACCAGATTTTTTGTGTCGAGATATATTTAGTTTCCCATAGCACCTTAGTTTCAAACTTGCATTTTAAATGTTGACTGCTTCAAATAAACTATGGTTATTTTTCAAAATTTTAATCTCATATTTGGACATTTTATACACAATATAGAATCGTAAATAAATACAAAATTTCATAAGAATTGGAAAAAAAAATTTTTAAATGCGTAAAAAGTCCCAATCGAAATTAACATACAAATCCCTATAGGAAATGAACATTGGCCCAATGCGAGGATAAGGTGGAAAGTGAATTTAAAAAGCGTAGAAAGAGAGAAGATAATTTTGTGGAGAGAGAGAGAAAGAGAGAGAGGGAGATATGTTTTCTATGAAACAATTAAAGACAGAAATAAAATAAAAATAAATGGGCATTTAAATAATAATTGATTTTTAATCTAATAAAAAGAAAGATTTAAATTCGGACCCACTTTTTTGGACTCAGGGGACCACAAAAACATGTATATCCATCAAAATCTCGACATCGAATTTTTGACATGAATCGAATACTTTCTCTATATATTTCATATATAGCGTAAGAGAAAGTAAAAAAAAAAAAAACAATAATGTCTAAGAAAACAATCGCAATACTTTCTCTCTCTATATATTTCATATATAGGGTAAGAGAAAGTAATATATTGGCAAATCGTCTTTTTATTACTTTCTCTTACCCTATATATGAAATATATAGAGAAAGAAAGTATTGCGATCATGTCAAAAATTCGATGTCGAGGTTTTGATGGAAATACATGTTTTGAGGTTCCCTGGGACCAAAAAAGTGGGTCACGCAAATTAGTATGTCTGTCTTGTGTGTGTGTGTGTGTGTGTGTGTGTGTGTAACGTTTTTTAGCATAAAGGAATTGAGCTATCGGATTGTAAGTTTATATTTAAGTTAAGTACCCTCCTGGACACTCAAAATAAACTTTTGAAAAAAATCGGCCAAAAAGTACTTTTTCAGTTTTTTTCGATTTTCTCAAAATTCGCTACAAGGATTTTTTTTTAAATTAATAAATCGACTATTTTTTAGATGCTCTTTAAAATGTATATTCTCATTTTGCCGTTGAAATCTTCTGAAGACCACTTTACTCTTGTTCTTCATAGGAAAGATAGGAGAAATGGTTGCCATGGTAACCGAATTTAAATCTTTTTCTTTTTATTAGATTAAAAATCAATTATTATTTAAATGCCCTTTTATTTTTATTTTATTTCTGTCTTTAATTGTTTCATAGAAAACATATCTCTCTCTCTCTCTCTCACTTTCAAACATTATCGTCTGTCTCTCTCTTTCTACTCGTTTTAAATTCACTTTTCGCCTTATCCTTTCATGGCCCAATGTTAATTTCCTAAAGGGATTTGTATATTGATTTCGATTCAAAAAGGAGTCCCCTTTGGAACTTTTTACGCATTTGAAATTTTTTTTTCCAATTCTTATGAAATTTTGTATTTATTAGGGTCCGACCGAAACAAGATTTTCAGTCGAAACCGAAACCGAAACTTGTATTTCTTATAAAAAATTTATATCATTTTACTTTTTTTTTTTTTGAAATTTTTTTCCCCTCCCGTGAAAATCATTTTACCTTCTTTTTAGGGAGACAAAATTTTTTTTCTCCTTCAAGTGCAAATCATTTGACCTTTTTTTTTTTTGCTTGCGAGTCTCATCCCATCTTTCCAGACTCGGGTTTCGGCTACTTTTTGGCCGAAACCGAAACTACGGCCGAAACCATGATTTTTGGCCGAAACTGGCCGAAACCGTAACCGAAACCGAATATTCGGTCGGTTCCTAGTATTTATTTAGGAATCTCTATTGTGTATAAAATGTCCAAATATGAGATTAAAATTTCTAAAAATAACCATAGTTTATTTCAAGCAGTCAACATTTAAAATGCAAGTTTGAAACTAAGGTTTAAGGATTGCGGTGTGGTTTCAAGTGAAACATTTTGAACAAAGGTTGTATTTATGTGGGTTTCACGGGTAAAAAAAAGTATTAAAAGTAAATTAAATTTAAATACTCGATATATTTCGGGTATTTAAATTTAATTTACATTTAATTTAAATTTAATTTAAATTTAATTCACATAAATACAACCTTTGTTGAAACTAAGGTGCCATGGGAAACTTAATATATCTCGACCTCAAAAAATCTGGTGTGACTGGCGCACAGCACGGTGCACAACTTTCACTTACCGAAGGGTAAGAGAAAGTTGTGTGCTGTGCGCCAGTCACACCAGATTTTTTATTTCTAAGTGTGTTTTTTAAAGGTTTTACTTCCTTTTTAAATTCTTTTGCCCTTGACCTATAGCACCAGAAACTAAAGCTTTAGTCGAGGGATCGCATCCCGTCCAAGGCGAAAAAATCTATTTCAATTGAATTGGCTACCAATCAATTGAAATAAATGGGGTTGAGGTCTAAATGGCCTCGTTTGCCGAAAGAAAAAATTTATTTTATTTATTGATGGGATTACAAAATCAGGGTGGCTATTTCGATCAAAAATATAAAATTAAATTTTTTCCTTCGGCACCTTCGGTGAGCAATTGCAAAAATTTTAAGTTTTAAATTTTCCTCTCTAACTCCACTTCCTTTTTCTCTGGCCAATCAGCGCCCTGACAGGCATATACACACTACACACAAGAAGTCAGTGGCTAGCTCTTTATATAATGATTTGATTTCATATAATATTTAATTTAAAATTTTGTAAGAAAGATTTTTTCTAATTTTAATGAAGCTAAACTTTCTGTCGGTGTATAGAGACTTAATTAAATAAATGTAAAAAAGAAAAAATATATGAAGACAAGTCTGTGGAGTTAAAAATCAGTAGGCTTTTTTCAATTTAGTTCTCTCTAAAACACTTCTATTGATAAACCTTTCCAATTCTGCTTTGGACACAGAGCGGTCATCAGTTTATAGAAGGCAGCTCATACGCCCCTAAGGCATTTAAAACAATTTGGACAAAGCCCAGATTTTAAATCCTCGCGGCAGTGACGATAATGCATGTCATGTGCGTCGAAATATTTGCTAAATAAAGGAGGTCAGGTGGAGCGATAAAACTGCTGTTTATTATTCTCCAACCCCTTTACTCTACTCATCCCAGCATATTATATAATCTCTTCTAATGATAGTTAAGAAATGAATGTGAATTTGATTTACCTCAAGTTCCCTTCGATTATCAGGCTCAATATTTTCTTGATTGTTATCTACTGCCATATTATCGACTCGAGTGGCAGTTTGATCGGCAAGCGTTGAAGGAGGTGGCATGGCTTGAGCACTTCCACTTCCTTGTGCAATTTGATTTCCTGTTAAAGTTGGCAATTGTGTTGATATTGGAACATTCAATGGTGCTGTTGGTGTCTTTTCCCAATCATATGGATCAGATTCTTTAACTCCTCTTCTTTTCATGCAGCGTTCAAATAATCCAATCAGCATCTAAAAAACAATTAACTATATTAAATTTTCGTATAACGAAAGGTGATTTAGTGAAAAAGCAGCATATCCGCCGCAAAAAGGGATTTGATTATCCCTGTTCCAGAGAGGCTCGCTTTTTTAAACAAATCTTTTTTGGGTATAGGAGGAAATCTTTTTTAAATAAGGCTTTTTTTAAACAAATCCTATTATTAATTAAAATTAAATAATTCTTACCGCATAATCTGGACGGTCTTTATATTCGAGACCTTGAATGTGTTCCAAAAATTGCTTTAGATCACTAGGAAGATGTTTAAGCAATAACCGATGATCATATCGTTCCTTCATCAAACCAACTTGTTCTTTGTCTTTCATTTTCCGCCAGGGAAGTTGACCATTTACAAATTCAACCAACATATAAAAAAGAGACCATAAGTCGTCATGACGACCCATTTCCTAAAAAAATATATAAAAGTTTTAATGTTTTTTCGATAAAAATTATAAAACTAATTTTTGTATTATTAATTAATCTTAATCTTATTAAGTTGAGTAAGGCGGGGTTCACACTGGGCCGATATTATGGCTAGCGATTGTTGCTAGCAATAGTCGCGAGCAACCCGCACCGGCTGATTCAATAGAATTTAAATGGGGGCGATACAAATGGGTTCACACATGCGCGATATATCTCCTAGCGACATGCGATATATCGGCATCACTGCTGCATGCTATCGCCCGGCGCGACTATCTCCGCGATAAAATTTAATTAAAACATGGCGGCCAAGAGAGAACACATCTCAAATAAGGCGCCGTTCACACTGGGGCGATATTATCGATAGCGATTGTTGCTAACGATAGATCGGAGCGACGTATGGCAAGGAGGGTTCACACTAGAGCGACTGTCTTAAGCGATAAATAGGTTTTTTTAACAATTAATTTATTTCTTAATATTACAATCACATTGCCCTTGATCAATGATTGAAAACAGAGAACAAGCCTCTCACCACCTATTTATCGCTTACGACAGTCGCTCTAGTGTGAACCCTCCTTGCCATACGTCGCTCCGATCTATCGTTAGCAACAATCGCTATCGATAATATCGCCCCAGTGTGAACGGCGCCTTATTTGAGATGTGTTCTCTCTTGGCCGCCATGTTTTAATTAAATTTTATCGCGGAGATAGTCGCGCCGGGCGATAGCATGCAGCAGTGATGCCGATATATCGCATGTCGCTAGGAGATATATCGCGCATGTGTGAACCCATTTGTATCGCCCCCATTTAAATTCTATTGAATCAGCCGGTGCGGGTTGCTCGCGACTATCGCTAGCAACAATCGCTAGCGATAATATCGCCCCAGTGTGAACGGCGCCTAAAGGAGATTTCTTAAATAAAATAAATATAAATATAGTAGATAGGAAAGGAGAATGCAGCCAGGTATTGAGTCTCCACGAAATTAAACTCTCTGTTCAGGAAACAGTTTCGGCTTTAATGAGATAAAACCATCCTCAGTCCAATAGTTGAGCTGAAAGCATCGTACAGTTAGTAAAATAATTCATTTATATATGTTTACAAACAATATATACATACAGTATGAACTCAAATAGCGAAGCATTGAGTCAATAGTGGAGTTGTCATAAAGTCTGTATTATTATACATTAATTGTTTGTACAAAAATACAATGCAATGCTTATCAGTCATATATACAGAGCGCCAAGTCAGAGATACAAAGTTGTTTTGATTAATGAAATAAATTCATTCACATTAAATATTTATATTCGATGTGTTAAGCAATGACCTCTTAGTGGGGTCGGTGACACTTAGATGGGATGCCGAAACCTTTTTTTTTAAAAAATTAAATAATCTTTTGGTGAAATCGAAACCAAAAAATGTATCGAGAGTTGTTAACTTAACTGACAAGATTGTTCCTGACTATGTGTTGACTACCCTCAGCTATGGCCCTAAATTTGTTCCGCCAATAACAGACGAGAAAGCTAAAGCTTTAAATATTATAAAGTGCATGGCTGATTGTGAATATATAGTCACGAATAATGCCTTCGACGATACAAAGAAAGCCCTAATTAGATCTAAAATTTCTAATATAATTTCTAATTTTAGTAATAGGAATTATCGCTTTAAACCATATGCACGGGCTCTCCAAATAGATATAAATAAAACTAATAAATATAAAAAGTTGAACCCTGACATTGTTTTTGTGCAATCGGATAAGTCAAAATTATCTGTTATAACAACTGCAGACTCATATAAAGACAATATGTTATCTTTAATATCCGACGCAGAAACATATAAAGAAATATCTCATAACCCGATCAAAAAGCTAGAGGGGGAAATTAATAAATATTTAATAGCATGCAATAATGATGAGCTAATTGATCGCAAAACCTTAAATAAACTTAGGCCAAAAAATTCTAGTCTGGCTAGGTTGTATGGTTTAATAAAAATGCATAAAGGTGTAGCTCCCAACCACCCCTACCGCCCTGTGGTGTCTACAATCAATTATTGTAATGCAAAACTTTCCAAATATCTAGCAGATACACTAAAAAATTTAACAGCCCATGATGAGTTCAAGGTGCCTAACGCGTACGTGGCCAAAGAGAAATTAAAGAACATCATTGTACCTGATGATCATGTTTTAATCAGCTTTGACGTAGAGTCCCTTTTTACATCAGTCCCTCTGGATTTTTTCATGTCATGTATAGATGAATATTGGAATGAGATTAGTAAATTTACCACCTTTACTTTAGAGAGGTTTAAGGAAGGCTTGAACTTCTGTTTATATTCCAATTATTTCTCTTTCAATGGCAAAATATTGCTCCAGTTAAAAGGGTTGCCTATGGGCGGGGCGCTTAGTCCCATCGCGGCCGAAATTGTGATTCGAAAATTTTATTATAGTACAGTCGAGCCCTTGAATTTAATAATTTACTTGCAATATGTTGATGACTCCCTTTCCATAGTAAATAAAAACAATATTCATAATATCCTGGATAAATTTAATTCGTTCCATCCGAATATAAAATTCACTTATGAGACCGAGATTGGTAATAAGATACCCTTCCTTGACCTACTAATCATTAAAACCACTGAGGGAAATTTGTCCTTTGACATCTACAGAAAGCCGTCTGATAGTGGCAGATTTTTGGATTATAATTCGAACACACCCTTTCTATACAAAATGAACACCCTCAATTATTTTTTGAGACGTATATTTACGCTGGGTGATAATAAATTTGTGCAAAAGAATCTGACCGATTTCAGGAACATGGCAATATCCAACTCATACCCTGTACATTGCATTAATTATGCAATTGAGCAATATAAACGAAAATACAATTCAACAAACCCAACATCTATATCGGTTAATCAATCAACCGTGATAAATAAACAATTGTATTTTTCGTTATGTCATGTTCCTGGACTCTCAGAAAGCATACAAAAAACATTAAAACAGTTTGATGCACATACTGCCCTCAAAACACAGACGAGCTTATCCTATTTATTTAATAACAAGGACAAATTTCCTTTTGACAATCAATTTGATATTGTTTATTTTATAAAATGTCTAGATTGCCCACCTCCAACAAGAGGCTATGTGGGTCAAACAGGGTGTAATATTAAACAAAGGATGGCGGGTCATCGAAGCAACATAAAATGCAAAAAAACATGCACTGCGCTTTGCATGCATTCGTTAGAAAACAATCACAAATTCGACATCGATAATCCAAAAATTCTCATGCAGGTGAATAATACATCGAAACGTTTGTTTGCTGAGAAATGCTTTATCAAGGCTTTGGGGGAGAGAGCAATTAATTTCCAGACTGACTGTGTTGGACTCAGCAATTTTTATATTTCATTTCTCGATGGCCTGGGAGACACGTTGTGTGTGTGAATAAGAAATTGAGGCAATAATTAACGATAGTAAAAATTTTTACTTCTAAATTAAATAAAATATGAAAGAATTTAAATAATTTTATATTTTTTCATAAATATTACTATTAAATTTGCCCAATGGGTCAATGCATTCACATTGGCTTATTATCTATAGGATCTGCTTGATTTGATCGATTAATATGTAAACAAAAGGTTTCGGCATCCCATCTCAGTGTCACCGACCCCACTAAGAGGTCATTGCTTAACACATCGAATATAAATATTTAATGTGAATGAATTTATTTCATTAATCAAAACAACTTTGTATCTCTGACTTGGCGCTCTGTATATATGACTGATAAGCATTGCATTGTATTTTTGTACAAACAATTAATGTATAATAATACAGACTTTATGACAACTCCACTATTGACTCAATGCTTCGCTATTTGAGTTCATACTGTATGTATATATTGTTTGTAAACATATATAAATGAATTATTTTACTAACTGTACGATGCTTTCAGCTCAACTATTGGACTGAGGATGGTTTTATCTCATTAAAGCCGAAACTGTTTCCTGAACAGAGAGTTTAATTTCGTGGAGACTCAATACCTGGCTGCATTCTCCTTTCCTATCTACTGTTTAAATACAACAGCCACTTTAAATTCTTCAAATAAATATAAATATTAGTAAGGTTTATTCTCGGACAATTTTTTTAAAATGAAGTTAAAACCTTTTTTTAAAAAAATAAATATAGGCCTATAATATTTTAATCTTTATTTTTTATTCTATTCCTTTTAATCATAAACTTTTTTTTACATTTTTGGTATTATTATTACAATCACATTGCTCTTGATCAATGGCTGAAAACAGAGAACAAGCCTCTCATCGCCTATTTATCTCATACGACAGTCGCGCTAGTGTGAACCCCCCTTGCGATATGTCGCTCCGACCTAGCGTTAGCAACAATCGCTAGCGGTAATAACGCCCCAGTGTGAACGGCGCCTAAGATGTTCAAATATTATTTTTTATGTTAAAAATCTGGTGAGATCTATCGCACAGCACACAACTTTCTTTTACCCTTCGGGAAGAAAAAGTTGTGTACAATGAGGGACAATATTAAGTCCCACCCATGCGTTTTTTCTTGTGATTATTTCATTGTTTTTAAAAACATATTATATATTTTTTAATGGAAACTTTCATGGTTCAAACCTAGAAAATTTCCAATAAAAATTTTCATTTTCTTTTATAAAAACAATGAAATAATCACAAGTCGAAAACGCATGGGTGGGACTTGATATTGACCCTCACTGTACTGTGCTTGGCACACCAGATTTTTTGTGTCGAGATATATTTAGTTTCCCAGCAAATTGATACACATTAAGGTGATGCTTAAAAATGAAATGTAAAATATTTTATGGTTCACCCTCTCATTTTAATCTCCCACATGTAAAATGATCTGGAAAAAAATTTGCTGTATTCCGATGATGGTTCAAACCCGAACCGAAACGTTGGCAAAAAATTTTTACCTAATTTAATGAAATAATATTGGATGCATACTTCTTAAAAGATTATATTTGATATCTCTCTGTAAGAAAATGAAGATAGAAAGAATTGTTTGCCGAATTGTGTTTTTATCATTTACCATTTACCAGTTTTTTTATTATTATTATAAATAGGGATAATTTTAGATTCAATTAGTATTTAATCGCATTTTTTAGACTGAACAATTGCAAACAACAATGTTTAATAAATTTGTTAATACACATTACAAATAAAAGTTTTTTTGAAAAATTGTAATTTTGCAATATTTTTTATAACTTTAAAGCTTGGTAGCGTTGGTAGCGACCCCTAAAAATTGTTCAAAAAAATTGAAAAAAATATATTTTATAATTGATTTAACAGGAACAAGTGAATGTAGGCAGCCAGCATGATATAAAAAACTATTTAAATATCGTCGACGTTTCGGGAACGCATCGCTCCCATCTCCAGAACGATAAATTATTAATGTTGCTAGGAATGAAACGAAACGAGTAAAATACAAGTACTTGCTCGATACTTTTCTTTCGATAACAAGTACTTTTGGAATCGAGTACCAAGTAGGCATCAGTCAAAAATACTAGTATCGATACTCGGTCAACGAACGCGATGATTGGTTAGGTCAGAAGAACATTTATATTTTATTTAATAAATTTGTACAATATTTACAACTTATATTTACAATAGATATAAGTGTTATGGTTTGTACCACTGTATTTTACTTTTTATTTTTGAAGTTTTTAACTGGAAAACATCTTGAAAAATTATTATTTTTGGGTAGTACCTCAAAAACTTATTTGTTTTCTTAGACGTTATTGTTTTTTTTTTTTTTACTTTCTCTTACCCTATATATGAAATATATAGAGAAAGTATTCGATTCATGTCAAAAATTCGATGTCGAGAGTTTGATGGATCATAAATATAATATCAGTACTTACTGCTATTTTTGCTTATTTTTAATTGTACGAAAAAATTGACCGATACGAGTAAAAGTATCGATACCTTAGTGGTATCGTTTCATCCCTAAAGGTTGCTTAGATAGCTTAGGATTTATCGTCCTGAAGATGGGAGCGATGCGTTCCCGAAACGTCGACGATATTTAAATTGTTTTTTATTTCGTGCTTCCTGCCTACATTCACTTGTTCCTGTTAATTATCACTCAGGCATTGAATTTTTTTCTTTTCGAACTACTTGACAAAACAATTGATTTTTGAATTTTAATCAAAATCTTTTGAGCGAATTTTGAGAAAATCAAAAAAATGAAAAAGTACATCAGTAAAACATTAATACTTTTTGGACTATTTTGTTCAAAAGTTTATTTTCACGCCTCAGGAAGGGTGCCTAACTTAAATATAAAATTTCAACGTCGTAGCTCCTATTTTTTTTTTTTTCCTATGAAGTACAAGAGTAAAGTGTGCTTCAAAACACTTCAAGGGCAAAATGAGAACATACCAGGTACATTTTAAAGAGCATCGAAAAAAGAATTGATTTTTGAATTTTAATTAAAATCGTTGGAGCGAATTTTGAGAAATAAAATCACAATTTTAATAAAATTAAAATTTTAAAAAATTTGGTGGTGATTTTTCAAAAATTTTTGGAAAAAATTTGGAAAAAAATGAATTTCTTACTCTTTTAATTTAGAAGATTTTATTTTTCAAAAGTAAAAATATATCATTTTTAATAATAAATGAAATAAATGAAGAAATTTTGCCCCCCTCTGCCCCCATGGGCGTCCGCAGGGGGGGCAACCAGGCACTTGCCCCCCCCCCCCCTGGAAAATTAAAATGATACAAAAAAATGTATAAAACAAAAAAAAAATACAAAAAAACCTTTCACAGTATACTACATCCACCTTGCCGCGGTGAGAAAGCTTTAAATACTAAGGGCCGATAGTATAAAGCTAGTTCAAAGTTTGAACCTCGGTCAACAGGCGATTTGACCGAGAATTGCGTAGTATAAAACTTGACCGCCAGTCAAATCAGCTTTGACCGAGGTTCAACTTGACCGGCCACATTCGCCCAGTCAAATTTTTGACCGGAGTTCAAATAGCCAATTTTGACAGCTGGCCATACGTGATCACGTATTTTTAAATACATAACCTAAAACATTATTCAAAAATATATATACCAAACAAAGTAAAAATACAGTTTATTATAAAATTGGCAATATATTTTAATTTAAAGGATAAATAATAGTTAGTAATGTTGGTAAAATTTTAAAATTATAAAAATATTCACAAAATAATAATAAATTTTATATTAATAACAAGGGAGTAAATATTAATAAATAAAAAATAATATTATTATATATATTATTTATTTTTTAGCAAAAAGATATATTCCTCAGGCCTTTTTCTATTTTTTTTTTTTTCTTTTAAAAAGAATAGTCGAATAAAATAATATATTTGTAATCGTGTCTACTATTATGTTTGATATGATTGCTTGATTGTGAGGAGACGACAAATCGGATTTGACGGAATATATTTTATAAACTATAATTGATAGATAATAGGCTAGAATTGAGGTGGCTAAACGTGTTTTTTGACAGCAATCTACTAAAAAAAATTCACTCAAATGAGAAAGATGCCAAAATAAAATAATACCATATTTTTTTTGTATTATATTTGTAAATTGTTTTTATGTTGAAATTAAAAAAAAAATATTAAAATATTTTTGCGTTCTCTGGAAATTTTTGTTGCTTCATATATAACTAATTTTTAATCAAGAACCCCCCTGGTCAATGGTGTTTCGATTTATTTATTTATTTTTATTTTTATATGTGCCCTTTACTGAAGTTTAAATTTGGCCATCTTAGCAATAATTTTAAAACAGCAAGCTGACAGCAACTCAAAAATCAAAAAATGCATTCAAAAATAATATGAAGTTAGCAACAAGCCAGTTTGTCAATGGTATGAATTCGGTCATGGGACCGGAGTTCATTTTTTTTTATACTACGGAACTAGATTTGACTGCGGTCAAATGTTGACCGAGGTTCACTTGACCGGCGGTCAAAAGTTGACTTGACCGAGCGTTATACTATCGGCCCTAAGAGATGTATAACATTATTAATGTCAAAATACGTTTTTTTTAACTTATCTGGAAGTGACTTGCCCCCCCCCTGCAAAAAATCCTTGCCCCCCTGCAAAAAATCCTGCGGACGCCCTTGTCTGCCCCCCCCCTGTAGGATGCCGGGGGGGGGGGGCAATGTACCCTTGCCCCCCCCCCCCCAGTTCCGACGCCTATGTATATAATGCGTATCCAGGAGGGCAACACACCCTTGTAATTTTCTAACAATCTCTTCATTTCTATGTTTGGTTTCAAGCAAAGCTGCAAAATTCTCATATAAATTTAAAAGATAAAAAAATATTTTTTATCATATTCACTGAAGTAAAAAAAATGTATATACCTAGTAGACCTATATATAAGAAGCAGATATGGAGGAGGTGGAACTGCTTCTCTTTGTTTTATCAGAGTAGGGTTGGGGCCCACATCTCTATGGCTACGCCCATGAATAGTAAGTAGTATTTACTTGTTAAGGAAAGAACTCGTCATTTCTATATAAGTTTAAAATTACTTTAAAGTGAGGGCTTTTAATTATTGATTATAGACTACCGATTTCCAAAATCCAAGTTCTATCAATACTTAAGTCCGTATTAGTATTTCCTATCATGCCCGCATACTTAAGACAACCTGTAGACCAATTCTCACCTTCTTTAATCAATAATGTTAAATATAGAATTGAGAAAGCAGGTTAAATTTATTTTTACCTTATTCTTATGAGCATTTACACTGGCGTATCTTACAGTGCCGCGAAACCCTGCAGCTGCTCTTGGAGGGCGAACTTCTCCCGTGGCGGTTGTATATTGGCGTGCAAGGCCAAAATCAAGCATGTAAACTTTTCGATTGTTTTGTGGTAACCGGCCAATTGAAAAATTACTCTACAAAAAAAAAAATTATTTTATTATTTTTACAATTGAATTGAATTAAATTGAATGATTGACTGTGCGGTCCAAAATGAACTGAATTATCTATGGAACCTATGTATGTGGTATCTATGTATGGAACTGAATGACAGCCGACCATTAAAAAAACACAAATTAGCAACTGATTCTATACTTTATCAATGTGAAGCTATCAATAAGAACTTGTTCAACTTGAAAAAATTATCAACATGAAACTATGAAAATATACTTTAGTCTCCTTTTATTTTAAAAATTGTATTTATAATTTAAAAAAAAAATTTCGAAGTCCAAATAAATGGTGATCCAAAATGAAATGTCATTTTACTAGAGGCAAATTTAAAATGTTAGGTTATTTTTTGACACCCTTTCTGACAATTTAACATTTTTTCACACACCATATGTCGAGATATATTTAGTTGCTCTTAAGTAGCCATTTCTACATACAATCTCCCGGCCTTCCCAGGTGAAGACTTTATACGTTGTGTTTCTTTTTTTTTATTTAACCTAATTCTTTTTGTCATTTTGCCTCTCCAGTGTTCTCATTTCTGTCTGGCATTTGCTTTTATCATCTCTTCTCTTAGTTTTACAATAAAGGAGAGAATTGATCTGATTATTACTTTCTTTTTTTAACAATTTGCAGGGGTCCCGACCTAATTGTTTCGGTCCTTCGGTTTTCTTCTATTAAAAAAAATTTAAAAGAACTTTAGTGACAAAACAAATAGCCCGGGCAAATGAAAAGAACGTAAGAATCATAAACAAAGAGGGAAAAGAACGAAAGAATCATAAACGTAGAGCTAATGTCAAGAGTGAACTAGTCAGCCAGCGCCCGATCGGGGCACTTTATTTTGTAGATTAACCTATTTTTCATATATTTATTAACTATATTTTTTTCAGCTTGTATGATATTTATTTCTAATATTTCTTTTTCAGAATAACACAATATTTAGGATATATTTTTTGTTTGGTTTATTTGTTTTTAGACGAATAAAATTTCGAAATTTTCCTTCACTGTAACATCATCATACTGATTATTATTATATTATCATTGTTTTTAATACATAGGCAATTTTTTCAACTATTCGCTTATGGAAAAAATCTCATATGACAATTCGATTTTCCTAATAAGAATCTTTAACAACTGAAGATGGGGCAATAAATTTGGCGGAAACTTTTTGTTTAAAGGAGTCCGTTGTATTAAATAGAGATTACCTACCTGGCTGCTGTCCTCCACATCTCACTAATTGAGACGGAGGAGACATTAGCAATGTTTGATAATTTTCAAGGCCAGTGGGATTTGAACCGGAATTGTATAGCTACTCTAGATTCGTAATCCGCAGCTTAACCGATTAGCCACGAGCCTCTTCAATTATTCATGGGTTAAAATTTGCATTAAATATAAAGAACCCATAACCTGCATTTATATTTCATCAACCTAATATAAATAAAATATAAAAAATAAATAAATATGTATATATATAGCCTCTGAGGCATCCACCAAATTGACCTGGGGACCAGCAAGACTGCGACCCCGTAAACAAACCACCCCAACAATTCCCCCTAATCCCATACTCTTGAAAATGGCTCCAATAGAAGAGCCGAAACCTCGAGTAAATCTCAACATCACACGCGACTCAACCCGAGAAAACTTATCTTCGCATATATATTAGGGTCCGACCGAAACAAGATTTTCAGCCGAAACCGAATATTCGGCCTCAACCTTAGTTTCGGCCGAAACCGTAACCGAAACCGAAACTTGTATATATTTTTTTTTTTTTTTTGAAATTTTTTTCCCCTCCGTGAAAATTATTTTACCTTTTTTTAGGGAGACAAAAGTTTTTTTCTCCTTCAAGTGCAAATCATTTGACCTTTTTTTTTAAGACTCAAGTTTCGGCTACTTTTTGGCCGAAAGTTTCGGCTACTTTTTGGCCGAAAGCGAAACTACGGCCGAAACCATGATTTTTGGCCGAAACCGAATATTCGGTCGGTTCCTAATATATATGGGGCATTCCACGCCAACTCGACCACTTCTGAACCCGACCATTTTTGATTTTGCTGAAACTTTGTCATCTTTTTGTACCCTATTGAAAACGTGTCTGAGAATTTTTTCAGATTTTTCGACCCAGCCAAAAAAAAAGTTTTAGCATTTTCAAAAAACATCGATTTTTTTTTAAATAACCGTAAAACTGTCAAAAATTAACTTATCGGGACGATTTTTTTTTTGAAATTTTTGTCTTTAAATGTACTTTTCAGAAAAAAATATGACAAAATTTTACAGATTCATCATGAACGTTTTTTTTGACATTTTCGGAAAAAAACAAAAATTTCGGGATGAATGACACTTTTTTTTTTAATTTTTTTTTTTTTATAAAAAACTTTGATTTTTTCTACAAATGCTCTGAAAATTTCAGAGTGGGATTATTTCGCGTTCTATTTTTTTTTTTAAATTGAAAAAAAATTTAGTTGTGTATTCAACTACTGAAGAAGTTGAAGCGTCAAATAAAAGCTTAGAAACATGGGCGTAACTAGGGGGGTGCCGGGGGGCCTGGCCCCCTCCAGAAAGCTTCTTGCCCCAAGAAAAATTAAAGGGGGGCCATGGGATCAGCTATCCTCCGGTGAGCCTGGAAAGCCCCATATTTTCTCAATTTTTCTTGGGGCAAGGAGCTTTCTGGAGGGGGCCAGGCCCCCCGGCAACCCCCTAGTTACGCCCATGTTTCTAAGCTTTTATTTGACGCTTCAAATTCTTCAGTAGTTGAATACACAACTAATTTCTAATTTTTCAGGATAAATGGAATTTTCTCGATTTTCATCACCTCTAACTATTATTATTATTATTTTTCTTCAATTTTCTAGAATCTCGGTCAGTCCTGGAAGAATTTAAGAGCACCGTCATGAAAAATAAGCGGAGAAAAAAAACAAATTTTTTTTTTCAATTTAAAAAAAAAAAATAGAACGCGAAATAATCCCACTCTGAAATTTTCAGAGCATTTGTAGAAAAAATCAAAGTTTTTTATAAAAAAAAAAATTAAAAAAAAAGTGTCATTCATCCCGAAATTTTTGTTTTTTTCCGAAAATGTCAAAAAAAACGTTCATGATGAATCTGTAAAATTTTGTCATATTTTTTTCTGAAAAGTACATTTAAAGACAAAAATTTCAAAAAAAAAATCGTCCTGATAAGTTAATTTTTGACAGTTTTACGGTTATTTAAAAAAAAAAATCGATGTTTTTTGAAAATGCTAAAACTTTTTTTTGGCTGGGTCGAAAAATCTGAAGAAATTCTCAGACACGTTTTCAATAGGGTTCAAAAAGATGACAAAGTTTCAGCCAAATCAAAAATGGTCGGGTTCAAAAGTGGTCGAGTTGGCGTGGAATGCCCCATATATAGTAAAAGAATTTGATTTTCGCTTTAACTGTGGTTTATTTGTAAAAATTACAACGTTTGGACCGCTCATTCTGTGACCTTCTTCAGGTACAATTCAGCTAAAAATATAAAGGTTGTTACATCTGTGACAATCTCAATTGAATTAATTGAGAAAAAAAAACAAGATAGCTGCCGCTTCTCGACATGCACGCCATCTACTCATGAGGTATCGCAGCGCCCCTATAGAGAGTGTATACTGGTATTTTTTTTAAATATAACATTTGAATTTCGTGTCTCAAATTGTATGTAGGAGCGCTGTGATCGATCAGGTGTAGATGGCGTGCATGTCGAGAAGAGGCAGCCATCTTGTTTTTGTTTCTCAACTAATTCATGGGGTTGTAACTCACAGGATTTGACATATGAAGAGTTGCTAACGCCAGAGGTAAGAGGCGCTAGCGTCGCAGTCCCAGATTCGGTAGCTCCGCCCACTATACTCAAATCGGCATGCTACCGGCACTCCACTTGTCACATAGTGTTTGTTTAATCTGTGGGCCACTAGCATACCCTTACTACTTCTACTTGAAAAGCCTTGCAAAGGATCATAACACGTGCCTATTAATTACATATTATTATTATTATCATCAAAATGGTGTATAAATCTTATGTGTGCAAGAAATTTGGAAAGGAAAGAAGATTGCATAGTTTCCCAAGCTCATGTTGTCGTTGATTTGCTGTGGAAAATGTGTACTATAAGTAATATATTCTATTATTCAATTAAAGACCCTAGCTAAATTATTAATTTTTTTTTAACTTGTTAATATATATATTTGGATACCAAATAGTGCAAATAATGTATGGATAATTTATATCATAATAATATATAATATTTTTTATGTATGTTTTAATGTCTATATGACCTAAGATGGCGAAAAAAAACCTTGTGTATTTTGTTGAAGCAAAAATAAAAATCTCAACTCTTTAACCATAATAACTTTGTATTTTTGTTTAAATACCTTATAGGCCTATATAAATACGACTTTACTCAAGATGTTTTTATATTTTCAAAAAAAAATTATTTTTACATAAACAGGTGGTTGTGTGGGGGGCAAAAGGGCGAAGCGGTGAAGGGCGGAGCCAATTCACGAATGACGTCACATTGCGACTCTAGCGCTAACAGGCGTCTGTTGTTGCAGTTGTGACGAGTTTGACAGGCTTTCCCATCTATATTATCTATGAACTAATTCCAGGGCTGACTAATTCAATTGAGATTGTCACAGATGTCAAGGTATTTGGAATAGACAAGGTAGGTCCATAGTCCCATTTCCGAAGTTTTTGGCGTACCCGATTTTGATTGGTTTGATGCAGGGGGTGGACAGCTCTACGGGAAGAATTTCCTCAAGTTTTTATTTAGTTACACGAAGGTATAACCAGAGAGCACCGCTGGGCTGTCTGAAATAGTTCAAAATTTACTCCATAGATGTCGCTCTGTGCGCTGTCTCCAGGCCAGGGAGTTTTGATTGTCATTTTCAAAAGCAAAGTTAATTTCAGGATTGTATGATCTGTGTTACGGTCTTTTTCAATATATAAGATTTTTCGTAAACATTTTTTAAAATAATATTTCTTGGTGTTATTCTTAATACCAATATTATATATGACCATATTCTTAACACAGAAAAGAATCGATCCATTGTCAAGAGAAGCCCTACAAAAATCTTATCTGAAAAGAAATGGGGTTATTTATTTTGATTTTCTACAAGAGATAAATTTTTTACAATTTATAATAAATTATTATTGGTTCAGAGGTAGGGTAATAACTGCTGATACCAAAGGTCAAGGGTTCGCATCTAGCATCATATAGAGACGGGGTTTAAATGGCCTCTTATGCCGAAAAAGACCTTAAACTTAATCGAATAAAAAAAAAAATTAAAATAATTAAATAAATAAATAATTCATAAAAAAAATTTATGAATTTCTTTCATTAAAAAAAAAAAAAAAAAAAAACATGTCGAAAAATTCTTTAAAATATCTGTTATTTGAGATACAAATTTAGAGACACTATTTGTCCTTAATTTGATTTCGTTTAAAAAAAAATTAAAAGTAGGCCTAACAGTCGCAAATTAAGTAGCTTAAAAAGGTATGTGAAAATAACAAAACAAGTGTACGCGAGAGTAAAATGGTAGAATTTGCAAACAACGATTTCGAACAAGCTTGAGTTCAAAACCCATGTGGGTGAGTTTTTTTTTTTTTTCCACCGCTTACTGTTTAGTTGGAACTGCGGCCATAGAGAGCGTTAATTTGACACAAAATTTCTGTTTAATTTTTGCGCGCAAAGTTAGTTCGCAGAAAAATCTGTAAGAGGGCGTTAAAACTTGCGGACAACTTTTAACATGGAGCTGTCCAATCTTGATATATGTATGATCTGTGGCATAGATAATCTGTGGTTTGATGCTCCTGGCGGCTCCCTCCCGCCACTCGCCCATCGAAATGCAATGTTTTTATTTGTGTGCGATTCATTTCTTGGCATTTATTTAATTTACTTTGCATATATACAGTTTTGCACCCTTATATATGTTATTGACTAATTATTTGAACAATATAACAATGAGATTTTAGCGCAATTATTATGTAATAAGAAGTAAAAAAAGGAAATAAGTAAGATGTGGCATAACCTCGAACTGTCATTTCATTCGTAAGTATTTTGACTTTGACTTTTTTTATTTAATTGGAGTTAATAGGCATTTATTAAATTAAACTTTTATTAAATTAGGTCTCTTAAAAGGAAACAAACATAAGAAAATTAATTTTAAGTTGTAAAATGTCCGAAAAAGTGGAATCTAACAAATCCCAATTCTTTACTAATACAATGCACAAAATATCTAAAGAAATTTTATCCAGGTATGTACAAAATAAAAATATGATTAAAATAACAAACTAGACTATTTGATTTAATTTTTATTCACATTACAGGCGCTACTTAATGTATGAGGGAAAATATATAAATTGAAACCTTTTTGTCAGTGTCATAAATGAAGAATGAAAATTTAAAATTAAGCCAAAAATGATAATTAAATAACAAATTTATATGAATAAACTTAAGAATTGTTTTTTTTTTTAATATTTTATATAAAGGTAATGTTTTAAAAGATTTCTGAACTAAAAGTGGGTGCTTAATAAATGTATGACAAATTTACTGTGTACACTATGAGGGGCAACCTGCCCTATGTACATGTTTGAATAAATAAATAAATAAATAAAAAATAAATAAAAAGTAGAAATGTATTAGCATGTAATTTTGTTTTGTGAATTATATTATAATCAATATAATATTACTTTAGGCCTAGTTAATTTGAAAACTATTGTTTATTTAATGAAGGGTTAAACCCAGAAACTTATCTTCTGCCTTTTAAAACGTTGAGAAACCACATGCGGAATATTTGATTCTTCTAAACAAAGAGACCGAAAAGGGGGTTTTTTGGAACTCGATCATAAACCCAAAGGTCAAAAGAATATTTTGCTTTTTTCTGAACAAAGGGCAGGAATTTATTTAAATTTATAAAATTCTCTTTTTTTTTTTGAGCTCAGTCTAACCTTCCTTTTCTAAACATATATTTTTTTTTTACGTTTTTAGGAGAAACTAAATAGAAAAAAAAACACAATCCTTTGATTATTTAATTAAGAATCGAAAATTAATTATCTAATATTTTTCTCTCTATTACTATTTTTTTTTAATAGCCTTATATAGATTAAAAGTTAAAATTAAAATAATTCTGATCGAGCGCTATTTTGTAGTTAAACGATTTTTTTTTACATAAACCCCTGCATATTTCTATATTTTATGCATTCATTTTATCTAATTTATCTTTAATTAACATCAAATAAGTGATATTTAAATGTAAATTGAAAAATATTTGATTTAATATGAAGAATTGTATATAGTCCCATTGGGCCCCATTAGCAAGCAATAGCAAGGAGCCGCCACGTGCATCAGAGCCGAAAACAAACGAATTCTCCTTAAGTGGTGTTGCTGAAGTTGGTTAATTAACAGAAAAAAAGACGCTATATTTTCAGCAATTTTTATTAATTATCAAGGCAATATTTCCAGATATTTCGGAGACACTATCGGCACTCCTTCTTCAGTGGATTTTACCTCATTCATCACATTACGGCCCTTATAATTAAAACGCTTGGAAGCGACATGTTATATGAGCAGCAATTATTAATCATTTGATTCAATTAGATAGCCTATCTATCTAATTAAATCAAATGATTAATAATTGCTGGTCAAATAACATGTCGCTTCCAAGCGTTTTAATTATAAGGGCCGTAATGTGATGAATGAGGTGAAATCCATTGAAGAAGGAGTGCCGATAGTGTCTCCGAAATATCTGGAAATATTGCCTTGATAATTAATAAAAATTGCTGAAAATATAGCGTCTTTTTTCTGTTAACAAACGAATTCTCCCGAACAGAATGGACCTACCTTGACTATTCGAAATACCTTGACAGATGTAACAACCTTTATAATCTTAGCTGAATTGTATCTGAAGAAAGCCACAGAATGAGTGGCCGAAACGTTGTAATTTTTACAAATAAACCACATTTGAACCGAAAATCAAATTCTTTTACTAATGATAACCACTGTGAAAGCCTAAACTCAAAAAAAAAAAATATATATATATATATATATATATGGGGCATCCCACAACCCAAATGCTAATTATTAATTACCATTCAATCTATAGGTTTTAATGAAAAAAATGGTTATTATCAAACTTCAAGAGAATTAAATTTGCTATGAAATGAGTCAAGAATCAGCTTTCAACGACACTTGGTATTTATTTTATGAAGTAAAAACTGCAAATTTTTACATAAAATCGCACTTTTTCAAAGTTTTAACCCCGATGAGGCACGGTTTAACGTTATCCAATTTAGCTAAAACTTTGAAATTATCATTTTCTAGCTAAAATACAACTTTTAGGAGGTTCGGCAGAAAGAAATGAAAAAGTTTTGTTTTTTTTGCGGCCACCCTAATGCATATATTAAAGATACATACATATATTAAAAATATATACCGGTTTTATGTCTCGGTGTAAAAAGCCTACGGCATGGATGCTATCAATAGCTCTAAGGATTTGGAGTCCGAGGCGTAGAGTAGTTCCAAGTGAGAAAGCGCCTCGGGGTTGAGCTCTTCTTAATTCCGCTAAATTACGACCTTGAAGTTGCATCACGACATAATTAAAACGATCATTACGGCCACAGCCTATAAACCGGCACACATGTTCTCGACCTGTAAATTAAAATATTCAAAGATAAATATAGTCTTTAGAATTATTATTAAAGAAAGAAGAGGTATGCAAACAAACGAAAAAAATTACCTAAATAGTAAAAAATCAAAAAACTTCAATTTTTCAAGCAGCGCAACCAGAATATGCCTATGAGAGGGGGGGGGGGGGGGGGGGGTTATGATTTTTTTAAAGTGAATCTTCTGTTTGCCATTAAGCTGGATCCTTCGGAGGTTTAGTGACTTTTTGGTTAATAATATTAAAAAAACATTATGTGGTTTTATGAAACCACGATGCAAGTGAAACTTTTTTCGGATCGTAGGATTTTAACTGAAAATTTTCAGAAAATTATTCAATTAAGGGTATTAAAATCGCGTTTTTAATCTTAATTTAATAATTGGAAAAGGGGAATGATAATGGGAAATCAATTGGCGTATATTAAATTAAAAACTGAGAAAAATATTTATTTAGTATTTGAATCATTTTAAATTATTTTAAAAATTATATTTTATCAATTTAAAAATTGAAAAATTAAATCTCACAATTATTTTTTTATAATTCGTCATAGGTATATATTAAATTTCAACTTTCCTATTTTTGTAGTCATGTCTTGTGACGTCATAACTTGTAGAGTCACCGCCTTTGACGTCACGGCTTGTAACGCGACATGCCGATAGAGAAACGAAAAAATTTGTGTCGATCAAAATAAAGTTTCACTTTAAAAGAAATTTAACATTTTTTTAAATGAAAAGACCATATTGTCTCTCTCCTGAGAAGTCTTTTGGGCTCCAAAGATCACCTCTCGTTTGGTCACTTTTTTTTATGGCAAGAGTTAGCAACTTCCGTATCCTTTATATTTATAGCCCAGTTCATTTTTACTTTCTCGTATAGTACATGAAGAGAAAGTATTGTAATCGTCAAAAAATTCTACTTCGAGATTTTGATGTTTCTCACCGAGTCCAAAAAAAAACATTTTCGGCATTATTGATGTGTGTGTGTGTGAACTCGATTGCTTAAAAAGTCAACCAGCCAGATAGATGAAATTCGGTATATAATCCCTACACTAAAATTGTAGATTTCTCTCAACTTTTGGAGTAAATACGTCACCTAAAAATAATACTTTACCTAATAAGTTTTTTCAGAAATTTTCAAATTTTTTGTTATATTATGATAAATTACTCTATTTTAAAAATTTTTATTTTTTGACATTTTTTCGAAAAATAAATTGTTTTTAAAATAATCAACCAAGAAATGGGCATTTTTCATTAATTTTGATAAAAAATCAAAACAATACAGGTGTCATTAAAAAACATGATTATATAAACAAATGAATTTTTTTATATTTACATTATACGAGAGAGTTTCGTGGGAGTCATTTCCCATTTTTTTTATATTATCTACTTTTTAAACAAAAATCCATATCTACGATCAGTATTTTTAATTTGGAGTATCCTATAGGACAATCCAGGTTAAAAATAAGAGAAGAAGGGAGGGTAATAATGATTTAGTTGAGTTTTCAAATTAGCAAAAAATTAAAAAATTAAAAATGAATTTACTCGACGTTTCGGCTCTCCTTTTGGAGCCATTTTCAAGAGAGAAGGAAGTTAGGAGGTAATGGTGGGGGGGGGGTTGTTTACGGGGTCGCAGTCTTCCTGGTCCCCAGGTCAATTTGATGGATGCCTCAGAGGTGTGGATTGGTCTCTGAGAGCTGGAGGAAGGTTGGGTGTGTGTAATTGTGTTCGGTTTAGATTGACACGGGGCCTTAATCTGCCTACTTCTCAAGTGGGTGTATTGGTGGTGTGTTTGGTGGATG
This sequence comes from Euborellia annulipes, assembly GCA_023213315.1. Taxonomy (NCBI): domain Eukaryota; kingdom Metazoa; phylum Arthropoda; class Insecta; order Dermaptera; family Anisolabididae; genus Euborellia; species Euborellia annulipes. The sequence goes on from JAKCPI010013626.1 coordinate 136,710, forward strand.
CCTGAGAGGTTTGGGTTTGTCTCTGAGAAATGGACAGTGTTTGGTTTGGGTTTACTTTGGGGCCTCAATCTGCCTACTCCCCAAGTCGGGGTGTTAGCTCTTGGTTCCCGGGGTCTCAACCTGTCTACTCCCCAGGCCGTGAGCAAATGACTCTGAGCCGGAGGTGCAGGTCCTTTTATACCTGTTGCCGAGCATGTGGACGTGGCTTTGGGAGTGACGTGGCTGTCTCTGATTGGCTGGGCCTGGTCTGGGGGAGTGGCTTGGTTTGGTGGAGTGGATTTCCTGTTGGACATGTTATGTTTGTTTGTGATTGTTTGTGTTTGTTTTGGGGACGTGGTATTGTTGTTTCGGGACAGTTTTGGAGTGTGTGAAATCTTTGTATTTGTGTGAGCTTTGGTTTGGAGTTTGGGAATAAGTGTTTTCCATGTTGTTGGGAAATTGAGGGCGTCGTCTCTTTTGTTTAGACATTCAGGCCTTTTGTAAATTTCTATGGCTTGTCTTGTGATACGGGAGTGCAAGTTATTTATTGGTTCTATTGTTTTTGTTTGTTCGAAGTTCATAATGTGTCCTGTTTCGTTATGGTGTTTTACTATTGCTGACTGAAAGTCTAGTTTTTTTAGTGCCATTTTGTGTTCGTAAATCCTGAATTGAACTCTTCTGTTGGTTTGGCCTATGTATGACCGATGACACTCGGCACAGGGAATTTCGTAGACTCCGGGGGATTCGTTTGGAATAGTGTCTTTCGGATTTCTTATTAGGTTTGATAGTTTTTGGTGTGTGGTGAAAATGGGTTTTATGTTTTTCTTTTGGAGAATGCGGCCAATTTTATCTGTTATGCCTTTTATGTATGGGAGGAATGCCTTGTGTGTGTTTGGATCTTCAGGTTCTGTTGTAGTTTGTGTTGGTGGTTTTGGTTTTGCCTCAGTGTGTATGTGTTTAAGTACCTGGTGTTTGTTGTACCCGTTTTGGGTTAGTGCCTCGGTTAGTTTATGTATTTCATTTTGTCGGTTTTGATTGTCGATTAGTCTGAGGGATCGTGTTACTAGGGTGCGGATTACTGAGTTTAATTGTGCTGGGTGATGGTGGGAATCGGCATTTAGATACCGATTTGTATGGGTTGGTTTTCTGTATACTGTGTGTGAGAAACCTTCGTCTAAGTTCTTGGTGATCAGGACGTCTAAGAATGGGAGAGAGAAGTCTTTCTCAATTTCTAACGTGAACTGGATCTGGGGATGTATTCTATTTAGATGATTTAGGAAGCTGTCCAGGTGGTTTTTGCCCTGTGGCCAAATGACGAATGTGTCGTCCACATATAGTAACCAGCAGGTCGGTTCGTGTTGAGCGGTGTTTAAGGCTTTATTTTTACAGTCTTCCATGAAAATATTGGCCAACACCGGTGAGAGAGGAGAGCCCATTGGTACCCCATGGACCTGTTTGTAGAATTGGTTGTTGAAAGTGATGTACGTGTTTGAGGTGCAGTGTTTGATTAATTAAATGGTTTCGGGTGGGATTCTGTGTTTTGTTTTTAGAATGTTTAAAGTTTCGTTGATCGGGATTCTGGTGAATAGGGATACAATGTCAACAACCCCCCTCCACCATTACCTCCTAACTTCCTTCTCTTGAAAATGGCTCTAAAAGGAGAGCTGTAACGTCGAGTAAATCTCAGCACCCACGCGACTTAACGCGAGAAAACATACCTTTGCATACATCCGGTCGCCGAAAAAACTGAAAAAGTACATCAGTAAAGTACGAATACTTTTTGGCCGATTTTGTTTAAAAGCTTATTTACACGAGTTCGGAAGGTGCCTAACTTAAATAAAAAATTTCAACCTCGTAGCTCATTTCCTTCACGGTTAAAAATGTCCACATACACAGACCAATTTGCGGGACCCACTTTTTTGGACTCAGGGGACCTCAAAACATGAATATGCATCAAAATCTCGACATCGAATTTTTGACATGATCGCAATACTTCCTCTCTCTAATTATTTCAAATATAGGGTTAAGAGAAAGTAAAAAAAGGAAGAAAAAATCTGGTGTGACTAGCGCACAGCAGACAACTTTCTCTTACCCTTCGACAAGAGAAAGTTGTGCGCCGTGCTGGTCACACCAGATTTTTTGTGTCGAGATATATTTAGTTTCCCATAGCACCTTAGTTTCAAACTTGCATTTTAAATGTTGACTGCTTGAAATAAACTATGATTATTTTTCAAAATTTTAATCTCACATTTGGACATTTTATACACAATAGAGAATACTAAATAAATACAAAATTTGATAAGAATTGGAAAAAAAAATTTTTAAATGCGTAAAAAGTACCAAAGGGGACTGACTCCCTTTTGAATCGAAATTAACTTTCAAATCCCCATAGGGATTTAACATTGGCTCTATGGAAGGAAAAGCCGGAATGTGAATTTAAAACGAGGAGAAAGAGAGAGAAGATAATGAGTTTAAGTGAAATAGAGATAATCACTTAAAGGAGCTGGTTTCTGTCCATCGTCTAGGCCAGCTATTCTCAACCGCTGGTCCGGCGGACCACCAGTGGATAAATTTTACTGGTCAGCGGACAATTTTATTTATCCCATGAATGGCCTCAGTTGCCGAAAAGGTTTTTTTAAAAAATAAAAAAATAAAAAAAAACAAGCATAACTTAAAATTATCGTATATTATTGTTTATTTTTACATAAATGTCTGTTACGGCAGTTTTTAAAACATCCGCCACATTAAGGGAATTTTATATTTGTTGTTTTAGTGACAATTTCAATTTATATATTTTTTATTTTTTTTTTTTACCCTCGAAATGAGCCTTCTATTTTTCATATCTTGGCCATGTTCGTTGCCTTCACTGGTGTGCTTCACGCTATTCGATTCCATTCCATTGCTTCGTCGAATTGCATTCGTCTCGCGTGCATTCTCGAAACTCTCTTGGGCTCTCCACTGCCTGCTACAAGTCACCCCTCGCTAACTTGAAGTACATCGGTTTTGCATCCTGCTTATCTATTTATTTGTGGGAGGTTGAATAATATACTCAGCCGCCTCAATCCCTTGAATTTGGTAACATTAATCATCGCCCTGCTCTTTCGTTCCATTCGGAAATGAAAAGAGATCTTCAGTCAACGTGGAACCACGGCCTTGCTGTCTCCCATCGTCCGGTGAGTAGAACCAATTCACTATCTATTTCATTCTACCTCTCTTTGGTTTTCTTTTTTATTCAAAATTAACCAAATTAAAAAATTTGGTTGTGTCGAGATATATTTAGTTTCCCATAGCACCTTAGTTTCAAACTTGCATTTTAAATGTTGACTGTTTGAAATAAACTATGGATATTTTTCAAAATTTTAACCTCATATTTGGACATTTTATACACAATAGAGAAACCTAAATAAACACAAAATTTCATAAGAATTGGAAAAAAAAAATTTTAAATGCGTAAAAAGTTCCAAAGGGGACCCCTTTTTGAATCGAAATTAACATACAAATCCCTATAGGAAATTAACATTGGGCCTATGAAAGGATTAGGCGAAAAGTGAATTTAAAACGAGTAGAAAGAGAGAGACAGACGATAATGTTTGAAAATGAGAAAGAGAGAGAGAGGGATGTTTTCTATGAAACAATTAAAGACAGAAATAAAATAAAAATAAATGGCCATTTAAATAATAATTGATTTTTAATCTAATATAAAAAAAAAGATTTAAATTCGGTTACCATGGCAACCATTTCTCCATAAACCCCCGCCCCCTCTCGCCCTTACGAGGGGTTGCCCCCCCCCCCTAACAAGAAGTCTGGCTACGCCCATGCATTTCTCCTATCTTTCCTATGAAGAACAAGAGTAAAGTGGTCTTCAGAAGATTAACGGCAAAATGAGAATATACATTTTAAAGAGCATTTAAAAAATAGTTGATTTATGAATTTAAAAAAAATCCTTTAAGCGAATTTTGAGAAAATATAAAAAAACTAAAAAAGTACATCAGTAAAGTACTAGTACTTTTAGGCAGATTTGTTGAAAAGCTTATTTACACGAGTTCGGAGGGTGATAATCCTTATTTATTCTAGTTTAAATTAAAAAAAAAAATTGGCCTCGATATCTTAAAAAAAATTTTGAGATATTCGCCCAGAAGAGAAAAGTTTCTCAAAAAATTTTTTTCACGTCGCTATCTTTTATTAAGAATTTAAAATATTTCTTGATAATAATCTCAGGGACGACTCGTCCATGTAAATGAAATGGGCCATTGGAAACAGGGGCGTATATAGAAATTTTTTTCGGGGGGGGGGGGGCCCGAACTGAAAATTTTTCTGCGAAAAATTTTTTTTTTAAGAAACTAAATTTTTTTTCACACGAAATTTTTTGTGGAACATATTTTCCTTTGCGGAACCAAAGTTTTCCATCCTACGGAAAAATTTGTTGCGCTGATGTCTGTATATCCCTATATATGTATATGTGTTTGGGAAATTTCGGGGGGGGGGGGGGGGGGCCCTCGCCACCCCCTTATATACGCCCTTGATTGGAATCTATTGGAATATCAACTAAATGGTAGTATTAAGCAGTGTTGGGCAAATTAAGCATATTTTGATTTGTCTACTTCATGACGTAGACAATGTAGACATAGACGTAGACAATGTAGACAAATGGCTCAGCGCTTGTTTTCATTGGCTCTCATCTCAGATCAGTGATCTGTCATTTCTAGAAACAGCCTAGAAATTCATATACATAAAAATGTCTAAACGCGGAAGACCAATAAACAGACATTTTAATGAATTAAAATTTGAATTAGGGAAACAAAATGAAAAATATGTTGCAGTGTGTCTTTTTTGCAAAAAAAAACCCTGCATAATACAGCTTCTAATACCTATCTAATTCAAATAAAAATCACTTAAAATTAAGAATACCGCCATTATCAACGCTGGCAGATGTTTCTTTTTCGGCCAATATCTCGCTATATTTGATATTCCACTTTGAGCGAGAATATTGGAGTTACGAACACTAAATAAATTGTATCTATATATATATATATAAAAATGAAATGGGAAAAATGTATGTATGTATGTAAATAGGTATGTATATGTTCTATAGAAATCCACAATTTCCAATGAATCCATTTGAAATTAAGTATACATATAGTATATGGCTCTGGGAGTAACGTAGTAATAATTTGAATCTCTTAAATGTTTTGGAAAATTAATTATAATCAAATTTCTTCAATATGGGAACACAAAATCAACAAATTGGCTAGAAATTAGAGAGCGAACTTTATGCTGTGTGAACCAGCTTCCTACCTGACTATGGGCTGGGGGTGGGGGCTACGCAGCAGTTGAAAAACGAAGAGAGGTGACTGACCCTTTAAACAGTCATAAACAGACCCTTTTGTGCTGTTCCCAATAGGTACCCTCGCCTCGCTTGAATATAAGATCCTTCATTAACATCTTAACACTTGCATTGCAACAAGAAATATCCCAAATTGGGAATAAACTTGCTCGCCGAAGGCGAGCAAGGGGTCCAGGGGCGCAGCCCCCTGGCTAGGCGGAAAGCCCGGCGAAGGCGGGCTTTGCGACTAGTATATATATAAAATTTAGTTTTCGTTACTCCAATATTCTAGCTTAAAGTGGAATAGAAAAATTGTAAAATCACTCTTTACCTATTGATTTCGTGTATATTAGTATCAAAAAATTATATTTATGACGATACATAAAAAATTATGGAGTTGTTAGTCCCGCCAAATTTTTAAATTTTAATTGTCTACATTGCCTACATTGTCTACATGGATATTGTTCATTTGTCTACATACATTGTCTACGCGTAGACAAAGTAAAGTAGACAATTCGCCCATCGCTGGTGTTAAGAGTGTCTTTGCTTTCTTTTGCTTTTTCCTTGCTCGCTCCCGCGACTCTTGATATAATCTCATTAGACACTTGACGAAATGTAATTTTTACTATGTCTTACCCTATTTATGAAATATATAGAGAGAGAAAGTATTGCGATTATGTCAAAAATTCGATGTCGAAATTTTGATGGATATACCTGTTTTGAGGTCCCCTGAGCCCAAAAATGGTTGAAATTTTATATTTAAGTTAGGCACCTTCCGAACTCGTGTTAATAAGCTTTTAAACAAAATCGGCCAAAAAGTACTAGTACTTTACTGATGTACTTTTTTAGTTTTGTTTTTTTCGATTTTCTCAAAATTCACTCCAAGGATTTTTTTTTAAATTCATAAATCGACTATTTTTTAGATGCTCTTTAAAATGTATATTCTCATTTTGCCGTTGAAATCTTCTGAAGACCACTTTATTCTTGTTCTTCATAGGAAAGATAGGAGAAATGGTTGCGAATTTAAATCTTTTTCTTTTTATTTGATTAAAAATCAATTATTATTTAAATGTTCTTTTATTTTTATTTTATTTCTGTCTTTAATTGTTTCATAGAAAACATATCTCTCTCTCTCTCACACAAAATTATCTTCTCTCTTTCTACGCGTTTTAAATTCACTTTCCACCTTATCCTCCCATTGGGCCAATGTTAATTTCCTATAGGTATTTGTATGTTAATTTCGTTTTAAAAGGGGGTCACCTATGGAACTTTTTACGCATTTAAAAAATTTTTCTCCAATTCTTATGAATTTTTTTTTATTTAATTAGGATTCTATATTGTGTATAAAATGTCCAAATATGAGATTAAAATTTTGAAAAATAACCATAGTTTATTTCAAGCAGTCAACATTTAAAATGCAAGTTTGAAACTAAGGTGCTATGGAAACTAAATATATCTCGACACAAAAAATCCGGTGTGACCAGCACGGTGCACAACTTTCTCTTACCGAAGGGTAGAGAAAGTTGTGTGCTGTGCGACAGTCACACCAGATTTTTTAAATATAAAATAAACGTACCTTGTAATTTTTTGAGGACCGCAACTTCCATTTTCAATACTTGTTTTGGTTGTCTAGCTGATTCAACCTTAAGAGCGACTTGTTCTTTTGTTATTAAATCCAATCCTTCATAGATCTCACCAAAACCACCTCCCCCGATCTTGCGGACCTAAAAAAAAATCATAAATTGCATAATAAAATAAAGTAATCAATTTATATATTATTTGCAATCTGAAATTTCAACACATTGACTTATGGTTGATAAATGTAGAGTGAGCAGATATATTTGAAGATAAATGTTCTCAAGTTCAGTTGTGTTGGTTGTTGAGACTTAATTGACGTTTCGGCTCTTCCTAGATCTTAGAGAGCAATTCAAACCTCAGAGGCATCCTGGAGACAAAAAACACTGAGACACCTAAAATGACCCATCTCCACAATTACTTCCTAATCCCACAATCTTGAAAATGTCTCCAAAATGAACAACCAATGAGACTCAATCCGAGAAAATTTATCTTCACATATAACCAGTCTCGGAATATCAGGATATATATATATATATATGTCATTCTTAAAAAATGTGTTAACTTAGCGTAATTGCATTATTGCAAATATCAATAATTCAGTGACTACCAAACATATTGACTTTTTTTAAACATCAGTTAATAGAAAAAGTTAATAATTTTTGAGCACACATGATAAATTTTGGAATTTAAAAAAATTTAATGAAGATATTCTTCTTTTTAACCTTCAAATGTCAGTCCCCTGGGATGTACCTGATCAAAAAATGAACATTTAAATGCAAATGTTATTTTAAACTATTAGATTTATATCATTATTAATCCATATCGATATAATCTAAGATACTTTATTAAGCGTTGTTAATTCATAATTTTTGATTTTAAATAAATTTACATTATTTTTTTTTTATTTCAAAGTCGCGTACCTCGATTCGAACGTCAGTTTCCTGGCTTATGTTAAATTTGATAAATATCTGATATTATACACTGTTGATAAAATAATTATATGTTTTATATAAGTTTAGGGTGTAAAGATGGCATTGGTGCCCAAATACCGGGCGTTATCCGCCTTTTATATATTTATATACTTTTATTGTTATTTTAGTGTCGAAAATCAGCATGTAAATAGTCAATTTGTGAGTCTCCTGGTAAATAATATTTTCCAAATTTATTAATAATTATTTTAACTATATACTGGATGTGCTTGCTGTCTTTTCATTTTTATATTTAATATATAAAAGAAAAAAAAAAGTATTCCATATCAATTAGCAAATTTTTTATTTTATATTAAAAACGTCAGGTTTTTCAACCGTAAAGCTAAGAGGCTGATGAGCATTTAAAGGTGTGGCCCACCCTAATATACAATATAAATAGGAAAGTATATAAAACGAAATCCATATATTAATACAAAAAAAATCTGGTGTGACTGGCGCACAGCACACAACTTTCTCTACCCTGCGGTAAGAGAAAGTTGTGCACCGTGTGACTAGCACGGTCACACCGGATTTTTTGTGTCGAGATATATTTAGTTTCCATAGCACCTTAGTTTCAAACTTGCATTTTAAATGTTGACTGCTTGAAATAAACTATGGTTATTTTTCAAAATTTTAATCTCATATTTGGACATTTTATACACAATATAGATTCGTAAATAAATACAAAATTTCATAAGAATTGGAAAAAAAAATTTTAAATGCGTAAAAAGTTCCAAAGGGGATCCCCTTTTGAATCGAAATTAACATACAAATCCCTATAGGAAATTAACATTGGCCAAATGCGAGGATAAGATGGAAAGTTTAAAAAGCGTAGCAAGAGAGAAGATAATTTTGTGAGAGAGAGAGAGATATGTTTTCTCCGAAACAATTAAAGACAGAAATATAATAAAAAAAATAGGCGTTTAAATAATAATTGATTTTTAATCTAATAAAAAGAAAAAGATTTAAATTCGGTTGCCATGGCAACCATTTCTCCTATCTTTCCTATGAAGCACAAGAGTAAAGTGTGCTTCAAACAATTTTGAGGGCAAAACGAGAATATACATTTGAAAGAGCATCTAAAAAAATAATTGATTTTTGAATTTTAATCAAAATCGTTAGAGCGAATTTTGAGAAAATCGAAAAAAACTGAAAAAGTACATCAGTAAAGTACTAGTACTCTTTGGCCGATTTTGATTAAAAGCTTATTTTCTCGGTCCCGGGGGGTGTTTAACTTAAATATAAAATTTCAGCCTCCTAGCTCAATTCCTGCATGCTTAAAATTGAACACACACCCACCCACCCAAAGACAGACCATGTCGCGAAAACCACTTTTTCGGATTCAGGGGACCTCAAAACGTGAAGATCCATCAAAATCTCGACATCGAATTTTTGACATGAATCCAATACTTTCTCTCTCTCTATATTAACATATATATAGAGGTAAGAGAAAGTAAAAAATCAGAGTTTTACTATATGGATACAATAAAATTAACTTATTGTCTATCAAATTCATTACAAACAATTGAAATCAACGTTATAAAATGAATAAGATTTAAACTTTCGACCGTTGGTTCTCGTTGAAACATATTGTATATTAAAATTAAAATTAAATATACAAATTAAACACTAGGTTATTTGTTTCAAAGGTTTTATTAATTTGAAAATTAACAAATCAACAACTTGATACGTATTTCGACAAATACTTGTCATCATCAGAAGTGATTAGATTTATTAGATTATAAAGATAGAGCTTTCAATTTCCTACAAAAAATGCGAATAGAAATTTTTTGTAGGATCAAGTAATGGCGAGATAGGGATTTTGCCTTATGGGACTGAAGAAAAAATGGAAAACTGAGATGAGGAGGATCTTCCTATTAAGAGCTCATCTTTGGAGAGCATTTTTTAAAGGTGTGGCCCACATAATATACAGTATATATAGGAAAGTATATAAAACGAAATCCACCAGCAAAAATAAATCTCCGAATATATATGTTGAGGAAGATTTATAGTGTTTTAGTACGAATTCGATCAAGGTTTAAGTTTACTCAAATATATGTCTCAAAAAATCAAATCAAATATTTTAACTATGTATATTAGGGTGTCCCTTATTTTTCGATTTTTATTTTTTTTTTGGTTATACCCTCTAATTTTTTTACTTATATTATAAAACACTCGTAAATAAAATTTGACCCCATTTGGAGTTCATTTACCTCCCCCGACCGTCTTGGGCGGGATTTTGAAAATTTTTATTTTTTTGCGTATACGTTCTCATTTTGTTTATTATATTAAAAAATACCCACAAATCAAATTTCACGTCAATCGGAGTTCATTTAGCCCCCCCGACCCCCCTGTGAAAAAATTTCGAAATTTTTTTTTCTCGGATAGGTTATAATTTTGTTGATTCTATTAAAAAACACTCGCAAAATAAATTTTACATCATTCAAAGTTCATTAACCGCCCCCTACCCCCCTTGAAACATGCCCAGTTAGGTGAGAGAGTATTGGCGCGCGCCCGCGGCGACTTCCTATCTTTAATATGCAATTATTTAATTTTGTTGAAATAATTTGATTAGAAAATAATAAATCAAGAAATTAAATATCAATATTTACTTAAAAGTACTAAAAAGTAATAAATTTTGTTGATATTTCCTTTTTTTTTACAGTCGGGATAAAAATGCCTCCTTTCTGCTCCAGCTCACAACGTTGAAGGAATGGCCTTTGGTCTCCCTCAACGATTATTATGAAAGTTTTCTATTAGCATTACAGCCCTTTCTGCTGTATCATTCACAGCTTTTAGAGAAAGAACTGGTCTTTTGACTTCTAAATCTGCCACGAGAGAGGATTCTCTTCAAAAAGAGTGTCGTTCTACCTTCAATGGAGAATATCTTTTTACAAAATCCTCTTGACTTTTCTTCTTTAAATTAATTACCATCTTCGTTTTTGTTTGGACGTCAACTTCACCATCCAAAAGAGATATAATGATCACTTCGCTAGTTAAATTATATTAGGGAAAAATTTTCAAATATCCAACAAACGATAGGGTGCCGCCCGGAGTAGAACCACGAATCCACTGATTTATATTCAGTGTGCCCTAATCGCTGGACCACAGCACGGTATTCGGTTATTTGAGATCATTCAGAATCACGTGATGTATATAATATCTTATATATTATATGTATAATTTCTTATTTATCTTCGTTTTTGTTTGTCAATTTTATCATCCAAAAGCGATATACCCAGTAAAGAAAAAGACCTCTTCTTCAGTTAAATTATATTTGGAGGAAATTTAGGGTTAGATTGAGCAACCCAGACAAACAAGGACTACCAGATATCTGTTTCTTTATGACAACGACGTATGTTAAGCTATGGATTCAATGTATTTCGGCAGTAAAGGCAAGTTTTCAAGATTTTAGCTTTCTGAAAGCATTACAAGATTACGAAAGGTTCCGATCATTTTTAAAGCAGCCTTAAGAAAATTTTTCCCTAATATAATTTAACTAGCGAAGTGATCATTATATCTCTTTTGGATGGTGAAGTTGACGTCCAAACAAAAACGAAGATGGTAATTAATTTAAAGAAGAAAAGTCGAGAGGATTTCGTAAAAAGATATTCTCCATTGAAGGTAGAACGACACTCTTTTTGAAGAGAATCCTCTCTCGTGGCAGATTTAGAAGTCAAACGACCAGTTCTTTCTCTAAAAGCTGTGAATGATACAGCAGAAAGGGCTGTAATGCTAATAGAAAACTTTCATAATAATCGTTGAGGGAGACCAAAGGCCATTCCTTCAACGTTGTGAGCTGGAGCAGAAAGGAGGCATTTTTATCCCGACTGTAAAAAAAAAGGAAATATCAACAAAATTTATTACTTTTTAGTACTTTTAAGTAAATATTGATATTTAATTTCTTGATTTATTATTTTCTAATCAAATTATTTCAACAAAATTAAATAATTGCATATTAAAGATAGGAAGTCGCCGCGGGCGCGCGCCAATACTCTCTCACCTAACTGGGCATGTTTCAAGGGGGGTAGGGGGCGATTAATGAACTTTGAATGATGTAAAATTTATTTTGCGAGTGTTTTTTAATAGAATCAACAAAATTATAACCTATCCGAGAAAAAAAAATTTCGAAATTTTTTCACAGGGGGGTCGGGGGGGGCTAAATGAACTCCGATTGACGTGAAATTTGATTTGTGGGTATTTTTTAATATAATAAACAAAATGAGAACGTATACGCAAAAAAATAAAAATTTTCAAAATCCCGCCCAAGACGGTCGGGGGAGGTAAATGAACTCCAAATGGGGTCAAATTTTATTTACGAGTGTTTTATAATATAAGTAAAAAAATTAGAGGGTATAACCAAAAAAAAAATAAAAATCGAAAAATAAGGGACACCCTAATGTTTTATATATATATATATATATATATATATATATATATATATATATACAGGGATGGGCAAGTTACTCGATTTTGAGTAACGAGATACAAAATACCAATTACTTCAGATTTTTGTAACGAAATACAAGATACCAATTATTCACGGGTTTGTGTAACGAGATACAAGATACCAATTATGTATTTCAAATACATTGAAAATACCAATTACAAACAAATTTTTCCTTGATTTTAAAATACTTTTTGGAGGGGTAATTCTGGAACTAGAGCCCTGCACCGGTACGGGTTGGCCCGAGCAGAGAACCCACACGACGATTACATACAGTAATATTAAATAAATTAAAACGATTTCAGATCCCTCTGCAAGACTTTTTACACTGCGGCAAATTAAAAAAAAAAAAGTATTTGGTATCTCGAATTTCAGATACCAATTACTAAAAAATGTAACGAAATACAAGATAGCAATTACTTTGCCAATTCTGTAACGAGTTACAAAATACCAATTAATATTGTATTTGGTATCTTGTATTTCAAATACATGTAACTGATTAACGCCCATCCCTGTATATATACAACTTTGGGTGTTTCTTACAAGAGTTCTTTAAAGTCAAACAATACAAGTTAGAAAAAACTAATAAAATTTGACCTATTATATTTGGGTCAATTCATCTTTTATTGGACATAATGATTGCTAAGGGACTATGTGGATAGGAAAAGTAAAACTATTATGCCACAAATACAATGATATCTAAATTGAAGTTGCATTGCTGTTCCTTCGAAAAATCCATTTAAAAAAAAAAATAAATAAATAAATAGAAATTTATAAAATAAGTATATAAAAGAAGAAAATGTCATATTTGAATATGGGTAAAAATTAAATAATATTGTAAACGAATTGCTAAAATGTGAAAATGAAATTCAAATAATTTATTTATGTCATGATTTTTTGGTCTTTTTTGAAAAAAATGCTTGCATTTAAATATTATTAACCATAAAATTCTTAAAGGGCCGTCCAGGTACAAATTTAGGTTGGGCCACTACTTTTTATAAAAGAAAATAGAAATCTTTCAAATGAATATTCCAATAAAATTTTTTTATATATTTAAAAAAATTATAAAAAAACAATGAAATAATCATATATAGAATAGATGTCTAACTTGGTCATTAAATGTACTGATACTAAGTAGTTGCAATTGCATAATGTATCTTAAAATATGGAATCATTTATTATTTTGAAAACATGCTGAAAAGACAAAATAATTTATTAGTAGAACAATTTTTTTAGTTATTGATTTATTTATATAAAATAGATTACTTCGTTCGTTAATTGGTGGTTTTGCTTTTTTCAGATTCCCAAAGAATTTAACTTATAATACAACCTAGTGAATGACATTATGAACATAATGATCCAACTCTTATGATATTTTATTTCTTAAAAGAAATTAAAAATTTTTAATTTTTAGTATCCTTCTAAAAAATAATAAAGTCACGGAAAACAGCGGCAAGTAACTATTTAAATAAATAAATCTCAAAGACAATTTTTTAAATATGGGATAGAAGGATATTTCTGCTAGACATACATAAACCATAAATGAAAAAAATTAATAATTTCAAAATTTGACAGAAACTTATTTTAAAATAAATAAGAAAAATTAAATAAATAATCTTAATAATTTCTTAAAGAATAAAAAGCAATGATTTATTTATTTTCTAGGCACACCATATAAAACATGAAAAAATAATATAAAATTTGAAATCGAGCATTCACTCACCACCTTCCATCTTTCCTTGACAACATGCCCAGGTTGAAGGAGATCTTCGCTTGTCATTTTAATATTGCTAATATTGCGATTGCTGGAGGTGTCAGCTAAATCTATAAGTATCGGAGTCGATTTCCTACAAAGAAATTAAATAAATATTATAATAAAAAAAAAATTTCAAAAAATAAAAGAGAAAAAAAAAGTTAATTTAGACAGTGCTTGAAAATTATGTTACCATCTAAATTAACCCCGGTTTTAATAAATAATAAAAAATATAATTTAATCTATAATAATAATATTAAATTAAAATTAAAAACCACTCGGGATATGATTAATTTTTTAACCACACCCTGCACAAAAAAATACATATATCTGAGAAATTTATTATTATTGGTATGGAATACAATAAACAATAAATAAACGAAAGTTATCAAATTTCAATAAATATTTATTACCAACCATTAGCAGAAAAATCCGTGTGAGATGTTAAAGCATAGAGTTCGCCTTTTCGTCTGTCGATTAGCGAGAGCCAACGAAAAAAAATCGTCTGTGCTTGAAAAAATAATTCAACCAGCCTAGGCTAAATTAATAACAGCAATCGTAAATATACTTAATACAGACATGACGATTATTAACTAAATTGCCTTATACTTTTTTATAAATGAATATCGAATTCGCATGATTTAAATGTGAGATCAATATTGCGGCCATCTTGAATATTAGCATCGGATTTTAGTCACAAAAAGATGGCGAGGCGAATTGAAGACCAGAGCGAGGGGGCGGCAGGCGAGGGTCAGGGGGGCGACAACCGCCAAATTTTAAAAACAACTTTTAATTTTTTTGGCAAACTCAATTCATATTATAAATAGCAAGCTTTTGCATTTATAATTAATATGACATTGAAGAAAATTAAATAATAAACGATCATTTTTTCAAGAAAAAGGTCTCAAAATTACCCCCTATATGGTGTAGGAATGAACTATTGGAGCAGGGCCAGAACTAGGATATTTTTTAGGGGGGCAAAATTTAATTTGCCGCTCCCCTCCTTAAAATTTTCTATACAAAATTCATATCATTTTACCTTTTTTTTTTTTTAGTAAATCTTTTTTTAATTGCCGCCCCCCTGATATCTGCCGCCCGGGGCACATGCACCCACTGCCCCCCCCCCCCCCTAGATCCGGCCCTGTATTGGAGTGTTTTTATGAGTGGGGAGAAAGAGGGGTTGAATAAATGCAGAATATATTTATTTTTTTATATATATATATATATATATATATATATATATATATATATATATATATATATATATATGGCTCATTCTCAAAAAAAATCGAAATCGATGTCCTTAATGATTTCCTCAGAGCAGGCTTGTCAATTATGAAACTTCTTTTTTCTTACAAAAACTACTGTACTAGGTGTACCAAATTATGAAACAAATTTGTTTCTTATATGATAAGCAGAAAGGATATATGGGTGATTCTTTTACAAACCGAACACTTTCTGACCGACATGTTTTTGATTTGGCTGAAATTTTTTTTACGGGTTCTATAACGTAAAAAAAGATAGCCATCCGCGAGGATTTTCTTTTTTCTTTAATATTTTGGGAAATATCGAGGGTCGAAAATGTGAAAATTTGATGATTTTCGGCTTAGACGCTCACTTTTAAAAATTCATAACTCTGCTTCTATTTGAGCTAGAAAAAAACTTTTTTTACCATTTTAAAGCTAAAAGAGTGAGCTTTAAGAAAAAAACTGGTCCACCAAAATTCATTAAAGATTTCACATTGTTACCAACAATTGAAATCTTTAAATCGATTTTTAACAATGGGGCCCCAAATGTATTACTTTTTTATTATAACCATCGCATTCTACGTCAAATTTTATGCCGATAACGGTTTTTTAATCGATGGAGAATCAATTAGTACTATTGAAAAAAAATCCCGCCAAGTGCTCTCATGCGGTAAAATGACGTCATATCAATAAAAAGAAAGAAAAGTCAGGGGGTATTGAACCACTCTTTCTAAAACTATATTTAGATTTAATGTAGCTTTTATGGTCAAGTAGCTATCCGTTGCACAAGTAGGGCTATTTTTCGATAGTTTTTTGCCTAAAAAATGAGGTTTTTCGAGAAAAAAACTAATTTTGGAGTTAATTACTCGGGATTTTTTTATCCATTCTATTAGAATTTTTCTTCCTGCACAAATCCACATCCCATTTAGTCTGATCTGATTAGCCGTTCGGAATCTACAGGGGTTTAAACTTTCAAATTAGAATTTACCGCAGCGCGGTAAAATAAAATGATAGGAAAAAAATAAATGGTGAAATCTTTTGCTGAAAACTCATGCTTTCTAACCGTATATTCATCATAATTATAGCTCTTAAGGCAGAGGAGTTATTCAAGCCGATAAACTTTTTCGTGCATGTCCTAGGGCAAGAAATTAAATCTTTAATAAATTTTGGTAGAGCCGGCGCGCTGATATGACGTATCACACTAGATTATTTCATTTTGACGTGACAACAAAGATTTCACATATTCCATCACTGATACGTAATTCCCTTTTTTAGAATTTTTTTTTTCCAAACTCAAAAAAGATGGGGACCACTATAATATTTTAATCAAACATGACATAAACTATGACTTGTGCAAAAAAAAAAATTGATAATAAGTTCAAAAAGTAAGGCCAATTTCGATTTTTTTTTTGAGAATGAGGTGTGGTCGAGTTGGCGTGGATTGCCCCATATATATATATTATATTTCTTTGAGACACAAATAAACATGAAACCAACAACTAACATTAATGAAGAAGAATATTTATTTCAAAAAATAAAAATACAATTTCACATAAATTTGAAATTGTAAGAATCTCATTTACTTTTTTTAAAAAAATTATTTTAATAATTACCTTCGATAACTAAAAATCTATTCAGTTTTTGAAAAAATGTCAAAGAATAAAAACTTTTTAAAATAGAGTAAATTATCACAATATGATAAAAAAATTGAAAATTTCGAAATTTCTAAAAAAACTTATTAGTTAAAGTACTACTTCCAAGTGACGTATTTACTCCAAAAGTTGATAGAAATCTATAATTTTAGTATAAGGAGCATATACCAAATTTCATCCATCTAGTTGCTTTGGTTTTTAAGCAACCGTGTTCACACACACACACACACACACACACACCCAAACGTAAAAATATGACAAAATTTTACAGATTCATCTTGAACGTTTTTTTTTCATATTTTCGGAAAAAACAAAAATTTCGGGATGAATGACACTTTTTTTTTAATTTTTTTTTTATAAAAAACTTTGATTTTTTCTACGAATGCTCTGAAAATTTCAGAGTGGGATTATTTCGCGTTCTATTTTTTTTTTTAAATTGAAAAAAAAATTTTTTTTTTTCTCCGCTTATTTATCATGACGGTGCTCTTAAATTCTTCCAGGACTGACCGAGATTTTAGAAAATTGAAGAAAAATAATAATAATAATAGTTAGAGGTGATGAAAATCGAGAAAATTCCATTTATCCTGAAAAAAATAGAAATTAGTTGTGTATTCAACTACTGAAGAATTTGAAGCGTCAAGTAAAAGCTTAGAAACATGGGCGTAACTAGGGGGTTGCCGGGGGGCCTGGCCCCCCCCTCCAGAAAGCTCCTTGCCCCAAGAAAAATTGAGAAAATATGGGGCTTTCCAGGCCCACCGGAAGATAGCTGGTCCCATAGGCGTAGCCACGGGGGGGGGTTTTGGGGGTTCAAACCCCCCCCATTGGACCCAAGCCATGACTAGATATTTAAGCTCTATAATACAAAATACTTTCTCTCTATATATTTCATATATAGGGTAAGTAAAATATAATAATTTTCTCTAGCTTAAAAAAAAAAAAAATTTAAATAAAACTAAATATTTTTCGAGATCTATATATTTTTTTTTTTTTTTTTTTTAAACACTCACACTTTTTTTCTCATTCACACTCACACTCACACACACATTCACACAGTCTTTTCGGCAACTCAGGCCATATAAGACTTTAAACGATATCCGTTATTGATAAATACACATATATGGGGTCCAGGCATTCTTATTTAAGCCATTTGGTATCCAATTGGCTTAAATAAAATCATCGGACTGCCTGGGGCCCGAACCCGCGACGTTTGGTATACGAGGTTAGCACGCTAACCTCTACGCCATGCCCCGAGGGCATCTATATATTTGAATAAGATAATAGTATTCAAAATACCTCGATGTTTGGCCTCATCAATAAAAAACACTCACATGTCTTGTTGAATTAAATAAAACGCAAAAAATTTGAGAAAATTCTGAATTTTTCCATTGAAAAAAATTGATTTTTGTTATGCTTTATAAAAAATTAAAGCCGCTTAAAATTGATTAAATCTCGCAAATGAAAAATAATAAAAATTATTATATAAAGAAATTTTTTTTTTTTTTAAAGAGATCTGACATGGGAGTCTTGTCAAGAGAAACACATAGAGAGAGAGATACCCCGGTATTTTAGGCCCATATACATAAAATTAAGAGATTTGCATTATTTATTGCCGGATACGAGTTGATTGAAAAATTGCGGCACTTAATTAAGAAAGGGCGGGCCCGAGCCATCTCGAGGGGGGTCCAGGGGGGCGAAGCGAAGGTGGGGTAAGTGGCTAGTCATATATTTCATTAGACGCCTTATACTGCCCTATTAGTCGGGGTGGGGGGGGGGGAGAAATAATCCTAAACCCCCCATCAAAAATTTCTGGCTACGCCTATGGCTGGTCCCATGGCCCCCCTTCAATTTTTCTTGGGGCAAGGAGCTTTCTGGGGAGGGCCAGGCCCCCCCGGCACCCCTTAGTAACCCCCATTTTCTAAGCTCTTACTTGGCGCTTCAAATTCTTCAGTAGTTGAATACACAACTAATTTCTATTTTTTTCAGGATAAATGGAATTTTCTCGATTTTCATCACCTCTAACTATTATTATTATTTTTCTTCAATTTTCTAAAATCTCGGTCAGTCCTGGAAGAATTTAAGAGCACCGTCATGATAAATAAGCGGAGAAAAAAAAAATTTTTTTTCAATTTAAAAAAAAATAGAACGCGAAATAATCCCACTCTGAAATCTTCAGAGCATTTGTAGAAAAAATCAGTTTTTTATAAAAAAAAATTGTCATTTATCCCGAAATTTTTGTTTTTTTCCGAAAATGTCAAAAAAAAAAAACGTTCAAGATGAAAATTATGATAAAATACTCAATTTTAAAAAGTTTTTATTCTTTGATATTTTTCTGAAAACTGAATAGTTTTTGAAATAATCACAAAAGAAAATGACATTTTTCGTTAATTTTGGAGAAAAATCAAAACAAAATCATACAGGTGTCATTAAAAAACATGTAAATATAAACAAATTCATTTGTTTTACAAATTCGCTGAGGAAATTACAGGATGCAAGAAATTTGCCCGCCGAAGGCGAGCAAGGGGGTCCAGGGGGCTCCGCCCCCTGGAAAATCGACGCCCTAGTTGAGCTCCCCAGGCCGTGAGCAAGGTTGCAAGTTGCTCACGGCCTGGGGAGTAGACAGGTTGCAGTGACGGCGCTAGCTTATTTTCAGTGGGGGGGCAGGAGGGGGGCAAACTTATCAACAGGGGGGGGGGGGGGCAGTCAATAAATATATAAGCTACATCAACAGAGAAACAAAAAATCTGGTGTGACTCGTGTCACCAGATTTTTTGTGTCGACCTTAGAAACCGACAGAAATTTCTGATTCGGCCAGTTTCGGCCAAAAATAAGCCGAAACTTCGGCCTGCCCGAAACCTGAGTTTGAAAAGAAGGGATATAATAAAAAAAAAATCGTCGATGGATTCGCACTTGAAAAAAAAAAGGTCAAATGATTTTCGCAAGAGGGAAAAATGGTAATTTTACTAAAAGGATGATGAATTTTGTATAGGAAATTTTAAGAAAAAGTTTAAAACAAGTTTCGATTTCGGTTACAGTTTCTGTCGAAACTAAAATTGAAGCCAAAATTCTTGTTTCGGTCGAACTCTAGCCGATATAGGCCTATATTTAGTTTCTATCAGTACGGAACATTTTTTTTTTTTTAAACATTCACACTTTTTTCTCTTTCACACTCACATGCATCCACACATTCACCCAGTCTTTTCGGCAACTTAGGCCATTTAAGACTGACGATAACCGTTAATTATTAATATATCTCTTGGGGGTCCAGAAATTTCTTCTTTAAGCCAAATCTTGCCTGGGGTCCGAACCCGCGACGTTTGGTATACGAATTTAGCACACTAACCCCTACACCAAGCCCCGAGGGCGTACGGAACATTAGAATTCAAGATGTAAAATTTATAAACATGAGAAAGTGTTACAATGGCAACCATTTCTCCTAACTTTCCTATAAAATACAAGAGAAAAGTGTGCTTCAAAAGATTCCAAGGGCAAAAGGAAAATATACATTTTAACGAAGATCTAAAAAATGTCACACGACCAGCACTGAACTTTACTGAATGTCGTAAATATTTTCAGTTTTGGTTGGCATGCTTCCTCACTATCTCCTGAGAAATATGAAAGGCCAGAAATCTTTCTGAAAGATGCGCATAATTTCTCAAAATCAGTATCAATTTCTTCTGAATCACTTGAGCTTGATTCATAGTTGGTGGATTTGCACCTGTGCTTGAAGAAGAAAATTTTTTTTAGATTGGGGCTCAATAAAGTTTTTTTTTTTTTTAATTTAGGTCTTTTTCGGCATCGAAGGCCATTTAGAACCCGTCTCTATTTATTTCAATTCGATTCGTAAAGTTATCAGTAGGGCTCGGATTCGCCCTATTTGCCTTTTTACTTTCTCTTACCCTATATATGAAATATATAGAGAGAGAAAGTATTGCGATCATGTCAAAAATTGGATGTCGAGATTTTGATGGATATACATGTTTTGAGGTCCCCTGAGTCCAAAAAAGTGGGTCCCGCAAATTGGTCTGTGTGTATGTATGTATGTATGTGTGTGTGTCTGTGTGTGTGGACAGATTTTTAGCATGAAGGAGTTGAGCTAGCGGATTGAAATTTTATATTTAACTTAGGTACCTTTGAAGAATCTCAAAATAAGCTTTTGAACAAAATCGGCCAAAAAGTACTAGTACTTTACTGATGTACTTTTTCAGTTTTTTTCGATTTTCTCAAAATTCCCTCCAAGGATTTTTTTTTTAAATTCATAAATGAACTATTTTTTAGATGCTCTTTAAAATCTATATTCTCATTTTGCCGTTGAAATCTTCTGAAGACCACTTTACTCTTGTTCTTCATAGGAAAGATAGAACTGGTTGCCATGGTAACGGAATTTAAATCTTTTTCTTTTTATTAGATTAAAAATCAATTATTATTTAAATTCCCATTTTTTTTTAAATTTATTTGTGTCTTTAATTGTTTCAACGAAAACATATATGTCTCTCTCTCACTTGCAAACATTATCGTCTCTCTCTACTCTTTTTAAATTCCCTTTCCACCTTATCTTCGCATAGGAACAATGTTAATTTCCTATAGGGATTTGTATGTTAATTTCGATTCAAAAGGGGGTCCCCTTTAGAACTTTTTAAGCATTTAAAATTTTTTTTTCCAATTCTTATGAAATTTTGTATTTATTTACGATTCTATATTGTGTATAAAATGTCCAAATATGAGATTAAAATTTTGAAAAATAACCATAGTTTATTTGAAGCAGTCAACATTTAAAATGCAAGTTTGAAACTAAGATGCTATCGGAAACTAAATATATCTCGACACAAAAAATCTGGTGTGACCAGCACAGTGCGCAACTTTCTCTTACCGAAGGGTAAGAGAAAGTTGTGTGCTGTGCGCCAGTCACACCAGATTTTTTTAATTTATGGCTTAAAATTTAGGCCAATATGATATGTATACGTTTAATGAAATTCTGAATAAAAGAAGAGGCATTTGTTAGTGCCTATAATGCCTATTTTGGCCGATTCTGGGTTTTGGTGCCTATTTCATCTATAAATGCCTTTTTTAGTGCCTATTTTAAGTTCAAATAGCCAATTTCAATTTTTTACGAGCTAAACATAGCCTAAATTTAAAATTTTTTGAAATATCAAGAAAATATTTCAAGGGGAGGGGGGTAAAGGGGGTAATTACCCCCCCCGAGATTTGAAAAAAAAACTTTTTTTCAAAAAAAAAATTTATTTTTAATGTAAAATTTTAAAAGTTAGTACTTAAAAATTTGATTTGTATTTATATTCTGGCAAACAAGTACAGAATGCGCCTTTGAATTAGCGAAATTAAGAAAAAATAGTGTGCTGTGCGACCAGTCACTCCAGATTACCAAAAATAAGACATCAATTTTTAAAATTTTTTATATTATTTCTTATTTTCTACCTTATAAGTGCCTTTTTAAGAGCCTATTTTTACAATAAATGCCTTTTTAAGTGCCTATTTTAATAATTTTTAGTGCTTAGTTGCCTGCCTATTTTAAAGATTTTCAGTGCCTATAAATCCGAGCCCTAGTTATCAGATATTTTTTTTACTTTCTCTTACCCTATATATGAAATATATAGAGAGAGAAAGTATTGCGATCATGTCAAAAATTCGATGTCGAGATTTTGATGGATATACATGTTTTGAGGTCCCCTGAGTCCAAAAAAGTGGGTCCCGCAAATTGGTCTGTGTGTGTGTGTGTGTGTGTGTGTCTGTGTCTGTATGTGTGTAACGATTTTTAGCATGAAGGAATTGAGCTACCGGATTGAAATTTTATATTTAACTTAGGTAACTTCCCACACGCTCAAAATAAGCTTTTGAACAAAATCGGCCAAAAAGTACTAGTACTTTACTGATGTACTTTTTCAGTTTTTTTCGATTTTCTCAAAATTCCCTCGAAGGATTTTTTTTTTAATTCATAAATCAACTATTTTTTAGATGCTCTTTAAAATGTATATTCTCATTTTGCCGTTGAAATCTTCTGAAGACCACTTTACTCTTGTTCTTCATAGGAAAGATATAAATGGTTGCCATGGTAACCGAATTTAAATCTTTTTCTTTTTATTAGATTAAAAATTATTATTTAAATTCCCATTTTTTTAAATTTTATTTCTGTCTTTAATTGTTTCGGAGAAAACATATATATATATCCAGGGATGGGCAAGTTACTCGATTTTGAGTAACGAGATACAAAATACCAATTACTTCAGATTTTCGTAACGAAATACAAGATACCAATTATTCACGGGTTTGTGTAACGAGATACAAGATACCAATTATGTATTTCAAATACATTGAAAATACCAATTACAAACAAATTTTTCCTTGATTTTAAAATACTTTTTGGTGGGGTAATTCTGGAACTAGAGCCCTGCACGGGTACGGGTTGGCCCGTTACTCGCCAGGCCCGCGGACCGGGCCGGGCGAGCTTTGGAGGCTATGGAAAAATTACGGGCGGGTACGGGCGGGTAGCAAGTCTAAATAAACGGGTTCGGGCGGACGGGCATGCAAATGAAATTTTATTTAAAAATTGCTAGACATTCGTTCATTCATTCACTAAATCTCGGGCGGGTATGGGCGGGTTTGAAAAAATTCCGGGCGGGCCTGAAGAATGATAAAAAATTACGGGCGGGTACGGGCGGGAAGTCAAAAAAAAAAAATACGGACACGGACCGGTCCGGGCCAAAAAAAATCGGCCCGTGCAGGGCTCTATTTGGAACCCTAAATAAATTTAGTTTAGGAAAGTGGCAGCTAAACTTATATTGGAGAATACCTTTGGAAAATCGAAAACAATAAAATTATTCATGACACTAAAAAAAATTTATTTATAAAAATATGAAAAGGTTTGAAAAAACCAAGTTTTCAAAAGTTTTGTCGGATAATCTTGATGGAGAATGAATAAACCCGCAAATGAAAACAATCTTTCAACTGGGGCAGAAGAACAAAGATTTAGTCGTTGAGAGCTGGTTGAAAGAAGAAAGCAAAAAAGTTTTTTAACGAAGAGTGAAAATTTGGCGGATTGATTCACTTCTCGTTACTGGTTTTTACTAAGATTCGGAGCAGAGAACCCACTCGACGATTACATACAGTAATATTAAATAAATTAAAACGATTTCCCTTTGCAAGACTTTTTACACGGCGGCAAATAAAAAAAAAAGTATTTGGTATCTCGAATTTCAGATACCAATTACTAAAAAAATGTAACGAAATACAAGATAGCAATTACTTTGCCAATGCTGTAACGAGTTACAAGATACCAATTAATATTGTATTTGGTATCTTGTATTTCAAATACATGTAACTGATTAACGCCCATCCCTGTATATCTCTCTCTCTCTCTCTCTCTCTCTCTCACTTGAAAACATTATCGTCTGTCTCTCCGCCTTCTCTCATAGGCCTAATGTTAATACCCTTTGGAACTTTTTACGCATTTAAAAATTTTTTTTCCAATTCTTATGAAATTTTGTATTTATTTAGGATTCTATATTGTGTATAAAATATCCAAATATAAGATTAAAATTTTGAAAAATAACCATAGTTTATTTCAAGCAGTCAACATTTAAAATGCAAGTTTGAAACTAAGGTGCTATGGGAAACTAAATATATCTCGACACAAAAAATCTGGTGTGACCAGCACGGTGCACAACTTTCTCTTACCGAAGGGTAAGAGAAAGTTATGTGCTGTGCGCCAGTCACACCAGATTTTTCTTTTGATGACATTTTAATGGCACAAAGAAAGATATTTACTTGACAAAATTAAATTACGTTTAATGGAAAAGAGGATGCAGCCAAATAATAGAGCCTCTATTCAGTAACGAACACTCTTTATTAGGAACGTTTCGGCTGGGATCAACCCTGCCATCTTCAGCCTTCAAAGAGTATATTTATATTTTTCATATATAAATAGAGTTGTCATGGTTTAACAATACAAGTTGATTGCATTATAGGTCGAATATCTAGATATTATTATAAGCTCAACCTTCATGTTATCACTTGTTGGTATTAAGAAAATATTACATTCGTTCGACCTATAATGCAATCAACTTGTATTGTTAAACCATGACAACTCTATATATATATGAAAAATATAAATATACTCTTTGAAGGCTGAAGATGGCAGGGTTGATCCCAGCCGAAACGTTCCTAATAAAGAGTGTTCGTTACTGAATAGAGGCTCTATTATTTGGCTGCATCCTCTTTTCCATTAAACATATCAGCTACAGCCACGTTCTATTATTCAAAATTAAATTACATTTTTTTAAGGAAAAATGAATAATTTTAGAAATTTTTTTATTTGGTTTTCGAGCTGATTAGGGGGGCATTCAGGGGGGCAGAGGTTTTTGCCGGGGGGGCACATGCCCCCCCTAGCCCCCCGTAGCGCCGTCACTGGATGTTTAAATGTTCTTGTCTGCTGTTGTGCTAAATTTCCCAATACTTTTTCAAGAGCACCTAAAAAATAGTTGATTTTTAAATAAAAAAAAATCCTTGGAGCGAATTTTGATAAAATCGAAAAAAACTGAAAAAGTACATCAGTAAAGTACTAGTACTTTTGGCCAATTTTGTTTAAAAGCTTATTTACACGTGTTCGGGGGTGCCTAACTTAAATATAAAATTTCAACCTCGTAGCTCATTTTTTCATGGTTAAAAATGTCCACACACACACACACAGACCAATTTGCGGGACCCACTTTTTTGGACTCAGGGAACCTCAAAACGTGTATATCCATCAAAATCTCGACATCGAATTTTTGGCATGATCGCAATAGTACTTTCTCTCTCTATATATTTCATATATAGGGTAAGAGAAAGTAAAAATCATACATACATAAAATTTAAAATATAAACACTATGAATTAATTTACATAAATATCGACGGTAAGTTTTATTAAATAGTCAAGTTAGGGAGGGGGCTTGGTTCGATTTCTCAGGGCTACGCCTCTCACCTAGCATTGTCTAAATAAATAATCTATTTTCTACGACGAAAAGTTTAAATTTCTAAAATTTTATAGCTTTTTTTTTAAATTTTCGCTTTAATAAATTCAAGTTAAATTGGTGATGAAATAATTGAGAATAAATAATTATATATAATCAAAATATTGTAATTTAAATTTAAAAGATTTTTTTTGCGCGAATTGCTATTCGACTTTGATCTTAAAAATATAATTTTTTGATGTTTTATGTAGAGATTGTTTTATCAAGGTAATAAATACCTGTTAAAATATATAAAAATGAACTTGGGAGATGTTATGGCAAGGACTGAGCCATGAGTTTCTAAATAAATAATCACAAGGTTTGTTTATATGGATATTTTAGGAAAATCGTGAGAGGTACTTGAGTTCCTTATTCATTAATTTTAGAATATGATAAACAACTCAAGCAAAAACAGAATGAATTTTCATATTAATATATTGATATATTCATATAACTTTTAAAGAATAAAATGACCTTTAAATAATTTTTATTTTGAAAAAAAAAATATAACCTTCGAACGGAGCCAAAAAATTCGTCTTGGCAAAAATTATACGCGAAATTATTTATTCTTGGGTTAAAAAACTTCAACTGACCAAAAGATTATCAACACGAATTGATAAAATAACTTAGAGAGCATTTAACAATTTAAACGCCTTTGTTATGTCGTTTAAAATAAAAAAAAAATGTTATTTTTTATTATTATTTTTTTACTTTCTCGTATAGAATATAAAGAGAAAGTATTGTAATCGTAAAAAAATTCGACTTCGAGATTTTGAAGTTTCTCCACGTTTTAGACCTCCTGAGTCCAAAAAATACCATTTTAGGCATTATGTCTGTGTGTGTGTGTGTGTGTGTGAACACGATTGCTTAAAAACCAAAGCAGCTAGATGGATGAAATTTGGTATATGCTCCTTACGCTAAAATTGTACATTTCTATCAACTTTTGGAGTAAATTCGTCACTTGGAAGTAGTACTTTACCTAATAAGTTTTTTCAGAAATTTCGAAATTTTCAATTTCTTTGTTATATTATGATAAAATACTCAATTTTAAAAAGTTTTTATTCTTTGACATTTTTCCGAAAACTGATAGTTTTTGAAATAATCACAGAAAAAACGACATTTTTCGTTAATTTTGGAAAGAAAAATCAAAACAAAATCATACAGGTGTCATTAAAAAACATGTAAATATAAACAAATGAATTTGTGAAAAAACACACTCACACACCCAGACGTAATTCCAAAAGAATATACGAGAAAGTCTCGGGGAAGTCATTCCCCATATTTTTTTTTATTAATAATCTAATAATCTACAAAATCAGGGACATAGAAATAATAAATTTCAACCCTTTCTTTTTAATATTTTAAAACGTCCAACAATAAAATTTATAAATTAATTTGGCAGAAAGGGGTAATTTTTTTTTTACTTTTCGATGACGCAGGAGATTGGAGTGACAAAGGATTTATGAGTTAGTTTTTTGTTTCTTGGGCACTTGTCTTTCGTGACAGATATAATTATTTTTATTTACTATGAGAGGGGAGTTCTTTTATTTTCAGCTTGCAATAACTCCTGAAAGCCCATGTAAATTAATTATTTAAGTTAAATTTTATTTATATTCTTATAAATTGAATAAAATAAACTAAAAGTGTTATATTTTCGTTAAAACAGCTAAGTAACCCAGGGTTCATCTCTACCCTTTTGGATCCCCTTGAAATAAATTAACCTATTTCAAAAAGTTTGAGAAACAAATTAAAATAGAAATTTTAAAATTAGATCAATAATTTTAAGAGAGAACTTTTTAAATATTTTTTTCTGAAAAGTCGATATTTATTTCAATTAATTGAGAGAATATATATATCTCAGCCAGGGCCGCAGATAGGAGGGGCAGGGGGGCTATATCCTCGGGGCCCGGGCCCTTTGCGCTCAGGGCCGGCGCAAGCTATTTTGCCGCCCTAGGCAAAATATTTTTTTTGCGCCCCCCCCCAAAAAACTTTAAAAAATTTAATTTGCCGCCCCCCTCCTTAAAATTTTCCCCGATCTCAAAAATTTTTCTGCGAAATTTTTTTTTTTTTTTTTTGCGGAACCAAAATTTTTTCTTTTCCCGTGTGCCGCCTGCGGAAAATTTCCTCTTGCGCGGAACCAAAATTTTTTTCCCGTCCGGGAAAAATTTTTACCTTTTTTTTAGAGACACAAAATTTTTGCCGCCCCCAGGACCTAAATTTTTCCCGTGTGGCGCCCGCGGAACATAAATTTTTTTTCCGCCCGTAAAAATATTTTACCTTTTTTTAGAGACACAAAATTTTTGCCGCCCCGGGGCCTAAATTTTTTCCCGTGTGCCGCCCTCGGAACATAAATTTTTTATCTTTTTTTTAGAGAGGCTAAATTTTTGCGGTACCAATTTTTTTCTGGTGCCGCTTGCGGAACCAAAATTTTTTTTTTTTATTTTTCCCTTTTTGCCGCCCTCTCCAGGTTGCCGCCCTAGGCGGCCGCCTAGTTTGCCTAGTGGACGCGCCGCCACTGTTTGCGCTCCAACCTTAAAATTCTAATAAAAAAATAATTAAAAAAAAAATATCAATAAAAAAAATCATTTTCTTGAAATTTTTTTCCTGAGGGGCCGGGGCCCTTTAAGCTCAAATGTTAAAATTATAATTCAAAAAATCATTTTCTTGATCTTCTAAACCAGGGGTGAGCAACCTTTTTAATCAACGGGCATATATGTGCGGCCAGCCAAAAAATTACTTTATAAAGTAACACTTATTAATAATTTACAAAACATAAAGTAACACTTATTAATAATTTACAAAACTACAAACAATTTACTTGAAATTTTTAATGAGAAATTTGGCACTGTTTTTTCGATTGGAGCTGATCAATATCAGCCGGAATGATAAGGTAGCTACACGTACTCAGCTTTCTAATCGTGCAACACTCAGTCTTGATCGGTGGTCATTTTTGATTAATTTCATGATTAAAATATAATCTACCGATAATGATAAAATTAAAATAAAAAAATATTTATTTTCAATTTTTAAAATGCTTGGCGGGCCTCGGGTTGCTCATCCCTGTTCTAAACAGTTAATAAGTTTTGGTGTTCAAGCTGTGGAAACAGAATTAACTAGGCAGGGCGAGGAGAGTGATTTTATAAAAACTGACAAAAGAGATATTAAGTATTATTGTTGACATGAGAATGTCATCTTCGTTAACCACGGCAGAGTCGTGGGAGTTCTCACCTTCGCCGCTGCTACGGGCGCCTCGCCACTGCCCGCGGGCCGAAACGCGCGGGCATTACTAGTTCCTTACCTGTTCTGTACTGGTTCTCATCGGATTACCTTGGCAAGCCCTGCAATATTTCGTGGATCATAGGCATCCTCTTGCTTTTTCGGGCTGCCTTCGGCATTTTGTTGTTTATACGTTTTAGATGTGTATATACAGTTTTATTATAATAAATATGATGATATAGATTTAAGATATAGATTTTATTCAAGACCCGAGTGGGAGATATCGAGAAATACAGTCCAAATCGAAGTTAATTTATTATTATTATTATTATTTTTTTGATAAACAGTTTCGCATTCCTACAATTATTATTTTTATTATTACTGTTTAGGTAGCGTCCGGATTTGGAACACGTGCCCGGCTAGGCGTCCTGATCTGATAAATATCCGGATTTTACTAATATGAACTGAAAACGTGGTCAAATTAGGGAATTTTACACCGCGTAGCACCTTAGGTGCCCCATAATATTTATTTTTATAAATATTATTTCCATTTCATTCTAGAGCTTCCAGCTAATTAATTAAAGGCAAAAGATTAATTATTCTTTAACACAATGATTACTAATTTAATTATCTACAACTTATAGAGCTCCTTTTTTTAAAATACCTTTTATTTAATACGATTAATCTAAAAAAAAAAAATTTCTATTATTCTATAAGTTGTAGATATTTTAAATAGCTTTAATTTAAAAAAAATTTGAGGTTGATAGCTTCAAAATTGTGGCCGCTGGAAACTCCCAAAATTAGCACCCCGGGACGCGCACCTTAACAAAATTTTTTGACAGTCACATATTTATTAGGGAGACTACCGTCAGACAGTGAGTTAAATTATTGATAAGCAAAGAAGCAGAGAAGTCATCTGTCCCCCCTCGACCTTTGTCCAACAGATAATATGATTGTTAATAAACAAAAATATGCCACTGAATCCAGATGTTTTGTATTTGTATTTTTCTGTTAATGTTTATTTAGCATTTAAGAATAGAAAGAAACCCTTTCGATCAGGAAAATATAAAAATAGAAAGCTTTCTAATATAGGATGCTGCTTCCGTATTCAATGTCTTGGACCTCTGACCGTTGTTTTCCTCTTAAAATTCTAAGTGTTTAAAATTGATGCCAATTTCTAAAGATGCATTTTGACTGGCCCTATTTAATCTATTTACTCTTATATAAGTGATTGGGTTGGGCTTCGTTCTCTCACCGGAATAGAGCGCCTAGCAGGCCAATGAACTTCCCTATTTTTCTCACTATTTACATATACACTGTATATTAGAAAAACAGAAAAAGAATTCGCCAAAACAGTTCTTTTTAGACGATATATATATATAAGTCAAATCCAAACCGCACCTTAAAAAAATCTGGTGTGACTGGCGCACAGCACACAACTTTCTCTTACCCTTCGGCAAGAGAAAGTTATGCACCGTGCTGGTCACACCAGATTTTTTGTGTCGAGATATATTTAGTTTCCCATAGCACCTTAGTTTCAAACTTGCATTTTAAATGTTGACTGCTTGAAATAAACTACGGTTATTTTTCAAAATTTTAATCTCATATTTGAACATTTATACACAATATAGAATCCGAAATAAATACAAAATTTCAAAAGAATTGGGAAAAAAAATTTTAAATGCGTAAAAAGCTCCAAAGAGGACCCCCTTTTGAATCGAAATTAACATACAAATCCCTATAGGAAATTAACATTGGCCCAATGGGAGGATAAGGTGGAAAGTGAATTTAAAACGCGTAGAAAGAGAGAAGATAATTTTGTGTGAGAGAGAGAGAGAAAGAGAGAGAGAGATATGTTTTCTCCGAAACAATTAAAGACAGAAATAAAATAAAAATAAATGGGCATGTAAATAATAATTGATTTTAATCTAATAAAAAGAAAAAGATTTAAATTCGGTTACCATGGCAACCATTTCTCCTATCTTTACTATGAAGAACAAGAGTAAAGTGGTCTTCAGAAGATTTCAACGGCAAAATGAGAATATACATTTTAAAGAGCATCTAAAAAATAGTTGATTTATGAATTTAAAAAAAAAATCCTTGAAGCGAATTTTGAGAAAATCGAAAAAAACTGAAAAAGTACATCAGTAAAGTACTAGTACTTTTTGGCCGATTTTGTTTAAAAGCTTAGTAACACGAGTTCGGAAGATGCCTAACTTAAATATAAAATTTCAACCTCCTAACTCATTTCCTTCATGGTCAAAAGTGTCCACACACACACACACACACACACACAAAACAGTTGCGTAAAGGGTAGTCTACCCCATGTAGATTTTTCTTTAAATAAATTTGGTTTTTATAAATGTCATATTTTTCCTGATTTATTTAGAAAAGCGTAACTTTATATATATTTCATAGATTATAATTTTTTTCAAACTTTGACAAGAAGTATATCTACCCCTTTAGATAAAATATGAAAATATTGAAGGACATAGAAGAATCCGTATATTTAAGTTTAAATTTGTAAAGATCAGCTCAAAAAATGAAAGTTATAGCCGCATATTTAACAATTTGACCAACTGTGCAGCGAGGTGCAGTGAATATTCCATCTTTTTGTAAGGTTTAGTTGAGGGATGTTTAAGGAAGGGTGAGGTGGGTCTGTTAGCTGGAATATGTAGAAAATCAGTGAAAAAATAAAAAAATCGATCATTTTTAATGATTTTTTTGCATTTTAAGCGACAAAATCCTCCCCCACATCCTCCCTTGGGTCCAAATGTTAATGTTTTTTTAACTTTTCACTTCTCTAGACCTTCTGAAGAAATATTAAGGCTAAAATATTTCTTTTCATCCCTCCAAATTTGATTCATGGCCATATAATTAACGAAAAGGGGTGTAAATAAGTAGGGGGCTACCCCCCGAAAACGGTACGTGGTGGGGGAAAACGGAGGTAATATTTAGATTCAGGAGGTCATTTTACTTAAGAATCTGAAATAATTATCTCGGGGCTTTTTTTCTTGCCGCACAGTGTAATTAAAAAAAGGAGAGGGTCCTCCGCAGGCGGGTCCGAGCCAGCTGGAGGGGGCGAAGCCCCTCTGTCTAGATGGAAAGGCGGGAGCCACGGGTTCTCATAATTAAGAAAAGGAGAAGGTCCGCCGAAGGCGGGTCCGAGCCAACTGGAGAAGGGTACAGGGGGTCGAGGCCCCCTGGCTAGGCGCGAAGCTCGCCGAAAGGCGAGGGTCCGCCGCAGGCGGGCCCGAGTCAGTTGAGGGGGTCTAGGGGGGCGAAGCCCCCTGTCTAGACATGAAGCTTCTCATAAATAAGAAAAGGCGAGGGTTCGCAGGCGAGCCCGAACCAGCTGGCGGGGGGTCCAGGGGGCGAAGTCCCCCAGCCTTGTGCGGCCGAAGGCGGGCGCCAAGGCTAGTTAGTAATTAATTTGTCAAAGTTAAACTTTATAAAAAT
This sequence comes from Euborellia annulipes, assembly GCA_023213315.1. Lineage (NCBI taxonomy): Eukaryota > Metazoa > Arthropoda > Insecta > Dermaptera > Anisolabididae > Euborellia > Euborellia annulipes. Next base: position 169,332 of record JAKCPI010013626.1, read on the forward strand.
TATTTAAAAAAAAGGTAATTAATTTGAATTTGAACTTGTTGACTAAACCCTGTCCAGGTCACTCCTGTCTAAGTGCATGCACTCCACTTTTACTTTTTAAATTTATTACAATTTTAGTTTTATTGTCACTTGATGCCAGGCCCAACGACACTTTTCAATGAAAGTTAAACAAGCCAAAAATAATAGTGTCCTAGACAAAGCAAGTAATACGTGGGAGGATCACTCACACTCACCCATTGACGTTTTTAATTTCCTGTTCGAATATATCATAGTTGGCGGTATCTTCCAATTCATTGTCGTTAACTGCATTTGGCCTAATTGGAAATAAATTACAATTAATATCCTTATATAGCCTGCAGTGTCTTTGACGATATTTTACAAATAATTCTCCTCAAGTGGTGTTGCTGAAGTTGGTTTATTTGAGGAAGAAAACGCTATATTTTCAGCAATTTTTTATTATATTAACAAAGCTGTGAGTGTTTTTTATTGATGAGGCCAAACATCCCATGGCCCCCGGGAATCGAACCCAGGATCTCCGTCTTTCCGGGGCATAGGCGTGCTGTCCATTGCACCAGGCCACCGGACCCTCGACCTGCACCTATAAAACTCACTTCCCCTTATATGCATTAGTTAGATATATGTTAGATATAGACCTATATCTCTATGACTCAGTTAAGTCCGAAAGAATCGAGATGTTTTGAATACTAATATACAATTCAAATATATAAATCTCGAAATATTTAACTTTAATTTAAATAAGCGAAAAATGTAGGTACCGCCGGGAGTTGCACCACGGATCTTGTCGATTAATTAGATCGCTAATTTCAGTCTACTAGAGAAACGCCGCTCAAATCAAGCGTTCAGATTTCTCCGTTGCTGAGGCCCGATCTAGATAGACGTTTTGAGAAATTAACTCAATTATGCAATTAATAAATAAAGAATTATATATATCATGTGTTGGTCCATGAAGTAAGTAGAATGAAATTAGCGATCTATCATAATTTAAATAAGCGAGTGCGGTACTGTGGTCCAACAGTAGGGCGTGTTGAGCGTAAATCGACAAGATCCGTGGTGCGACTCCCGGCGGTACCTACATTTTTCGCTTATTTAAATTAATAAATACTTGGTTATATGTTTTTCATAATTACCTCATGGACCAACACATGATATATATAATTCTTTATTTAACTTTAATTTTTTATTAGTTTACAAGACAAATTCCAAATATTTTGGAGACCTATCGGCACTCCTTCTTCAGTGGATTTCACCTCATTCAACACATACGTTCAGTGGCGGTCCCAGGATTTTGTCAAGAGGGGGGGGAGCTAATTTTTTTTTTTATCCATTTAAGCTCTTTTTCGGCAGCGAAGGCTATTTAGACCTATTCTATATATTTATTTCCCCTGGATTGGTAGCCAATGGCCTAAAATTTATGATGTAGGGAAGGTGAAGAATAGGGTGGCGCAAAAAACCGACTAATTTTTTTTTCACTCTCGTAGTATATCATGTTTTAAGAGACCTCTCCAAAGATGAGCTCAAAAATTTTTTTTAAGAGTCGATCAAAATTTAAAAAAATTTCCAAATTCGTCAAAAATCGATTTTTTAAATTTTTTTCTCCTTATGGTCGAATTTTATAGTCGAAAAAAAATAAGTTTCTAAAATTTTCAACTTAAAATATTAATTTTTAAAGGTCCTTCAAATTTTTTTTTAATTTGTCTGCATTTCTTTCGATGTTTTCAAGCGACCTTAAAATATTCATATTAAAGACTTAATAAATTCTAATTTTCTTTTAATTAGTAAGATAAAATATAATCAATCGTTCTTTAATTTGCAAATTAGCAAGTTATTAAAAAATTATATTTTCAGTCTTTTAATGTTGGCCAGTGCTGTCGTTTCGGGCCCATTTGCCACAAAATAAAAATACACCCCATGCACCTACATAAATTCTCATATACAGTACATCTAATGGTATATGCAAATTTTATCATTTATTTTTGCATCTTTCTAAGAAACATTAACAGTTTATCGTCCTGAAGATGGGATCGTTGTGATTCCGAAACGTCGACGATAATTAAATAAAGTTTTTTATCTCTTGCTGGCTGTCTACATCTACAGTATCTAATCCCAATAATTATACTTTCAGTATTCTGTTTTTTTGTTAATCTCGTGGTGTATTTTTGTCGATTATCTTACTAATTAAAAGAAAAAATATATTAAATATTTAATATGAATCAAATAAAAATAAATTTTGAGCGACCTTTAAAAATTAACCCTTTGCACTCGTATGTCGCCATTTAGGCTACATCCTAATTTTTTTGTAGTCAAATTAAAGCCAAATAATATCATAATATTCATTAAAAACTGTCTGGGATCCGAACCCGCGACCCTTGGAATACAAGGCTAACACCCTAGGGGGTATGGAAAAATTTTTGAAAATTAGGCATTGAAATTTGCGTTTTTAGCTATCCTGAGACGTGAAAAATTTATAATTTTTTTGTTTAGTTTTAAAATATTAAATAAAACTTTTGAATTTTTGTTGTCCAATAGGGGGGGGGGGGAGGGGCCGGGCCCCTCTGGGCCCCCTGGGATCGCTAGTGCATACGATTGATTGATACATTTAATTGATTAATAATTGCTAGAAGTATAACATGGTCGCTTCCAAAAGTTTTAATTGTAGGGGCCGTATGTGGTGAATTAGGCGAAATCCACTGAAGAAGGAGTGCAGATAGGTCTCCGAAATATTTGGAATTTGTGCCTTGTAAATTAATAAAAAATTTCTGAAAATTTAGCGTTTTCTTTCTCAAATTTTACAAATAATTTGGAATTTTTTGAATACTGTACAAAGCTTTAAGAAATAAAATTATCCCACCCTTCTAGTATTTTTTTTTATCATCTTTTAAAATGTTTTTAAAAATAAAATAAAATATTTATGAAATAAGTTCAAAAAACATTTTTCTAAAAGATGATGAATATAAAAACCGGAACATAAATAAGACAACTTCCCTCTGATAAATGTTTACACTGAAACATTAAAATTTCATCATTTTTAAGCCATTTGATACTAATAAAAATAAAGCGTCCTCAAGATGAGTTAAAAAATGTTTTTGCCACAGTTTAATAAAAATACAAATTTTTTTATTAATTGTAAACTTGATCTCTGCTATTATTCAGGATCGGATTAACTAGTAAACAGGGCCGGATCTAGGGGGGGGGCAGTGGGTGCATGTGCCCCGGGCGGCAGATATCAGGGGGCGGCAATTAAAGAAAGATTTAAAAGGTAAAATGATATGAATTTTGTATAGAAAATTTTAAGGAGGGGGCGGCAAATTAAATTTTTGCCCCCCTAAAAAATCTCCTAGTTCCGGTCCTGCTATTAGACAAATACGGAATCGGTATCTAACACCCAGGAAAATAATTAAAGTTTGCTTCTCGTGAGCTAAAAAAGTCACGATTTTCAACTTTGCCTCGGAGCGATTGCCGGCTTAACTGAGGCGATCTTATCCGAATTATTTTTTCAAAATAAAAAAAAAATATTTAAATCTTATGTTAATCACAGATTCCAGGCTGAAGAGGATGGATATCTCAGTTTAAAAATAAGGAAACGCAAATTTGTCCTTAAAAATACTTTTTAATAGAAGAAAATTAATTTTTTTTTTTTGAGCGTCATAATACAATATTAAAAAGTAAAAAGAGCCGGTATCGCCTGCTCTAGATATAATTCATTATCATAAAGTAAATAAACCATAAATAATAAATCATTATAGAATAATTAATAAAAATTAAAAAAAGTCATGTAAAATTTTTTTTTCTTCAAATATGGTTTTAAATTTCTTATGAATTGTGTAAGAATAATTTAAATTTCATTATGTAAAATTACGAAACAAACAAGTAATAAACAACAAACAAATTTTTTTCAGTGTAAACAAGTTGATGTAAAAGCAATGACAGGTTGTTGTCTTACTTACTTTTGTCCCGGTTAATATATATTAGTGAATAGGCTTTAAGATAGAGCGCCTTTAAGTCTGTCAGATCAGACGTGACTTTAATTAAAGTTACGTCTCTGATTATATATAAGTAGAGCGAAAACAGAAGAAGGAATATAAAAATAAAATCCCGGGTTAATAAATTTTTTTAGGGTTAATGTATGTGAGTGTTTTGAGGGAGAATACCATTTCATGATGCACACAGTTCACAGTGTAGTACAACACTGAGACTTGGAAGAGACTTGACAAGAGGAGGAGCCGAGAGCTATAGCTAGACTAGCTAGCTATAACTCGCTACGTCAGGAGCTACGTGCTTTGCTTTTGCTTTTGGCAGGGAGAATATCTTCACATCCGGACACTCCTTCATTTCCCCCTCATTATTTTTACTATAATACTACGATCAAATAAATCGTCTTTTTTTTTTCTTTTTTTTTTGACCTTGCCCTTCAGTCGATAATTTTGGCAGCAGTTAAGTTATTTTGTAATATTTTTAATAAGGTGATTATAATGACTTTGGGCATTCGAATGAAGTTTATTTATTGAATAAGAAAATAAATAATAATTATTATAGAAGGAGAGAGTGATATTCAAATAAATAAAAACAAACTATAATATCCCTAATACAAGAAGAGACCCTAGAACAAAAAGAAAACAATTGGAATATTTTCATGGGCGTAACTAGGGGGGTGCCGGGGGGGCCTGGCCTCCCCATGAAGGCTCGTGCCCCCCCCCCCAGAAAGCTCCCTGCCCCAAGAAAAATTGAGAAAATATGGGCCTTTCCAGGCCCCACGGAGGATAGCTGGTCCCATGCCCCCCCACCCCCACCCCCAGCGAGGATGGCTGGTCCCATGGCCCAGCCCAGCCAAATTCTCTAGTTACGCCCATGAATATTTTTAATTTAATTAATATTTTTTTCAATTTAAAATTTTATTTTCTTGCTTTGCTAATGAAAAATTTTATTTTTATTATAAATTGTCGGGTGGATTGTACTCTAAGGCCGGTTGCTTCAGTTCTAGTATAGTCCTATATCATAAACAAGAATACGCTTAACTTCTGGTTAAAAACATGAATATTTTCATATATAATTAGCTATCTGAGATATAGGAAAAGGTTTTGTGAGATTAACAACTTAATAAGAGCATCATTTATAAAAAGTACAGTAACATTTAATACTTTCTAAAAAAATAAATAAACAAGTCTTGTGTTTCTAATTTTACCCCTTAGTCAAGCCTTATACCGAACGTTGGGTCTTAGCTAGTTACCTAAGACATAGGCTGTTATTTAATCATATGATTAGCTTAACTAAATGTGAAAAGACATGAAAGTCATAGTCGACTAGCCTAGTTAGTTAATTATAAGTGAAGCAACCGGCTCTTAGTTTTGTTTAACATTAAGGGTCACTGGAGTTAAATCAATTTAAAAGATTATTACTTTCTCTTACCTATATATGTAATAAATAGAGAGAAAGTATTGCGATTTTTATTAAGATAAGACGAGGGAAGGCTACGAATATATTTTATAATTTTTTTGCCTCACAAATCAAAGAAATAAAATAAGGAGATTGATCTTTCTAATTGAGGCCACGCAAGACAATGACCAGGGAAATTCCTAAAAACTAAAATACATTTCAAAGTAGGAAGAGAGAACGAAAAGGCCGTGGGATTATGGTATAATCAAAGTATTTAAACTTATTCAACAACAATAATTTATTTGTCACATTTGCGACTAGTGGTTCGCGGCCCCCCCCTAGTCAGGGCCGGATTTAAATTTGTGCCTCCCAGGGGCACTGAAGAAAATGCCACCCTATGACTGAAATTTTATTTTAATAGTTTTCATATCTTATTTTTTAAGAATTAGAATAACTAATAAATTGCAGAAAATCTCTCTATACTATATATAAACGACGAATGTGTGTGTGTGTGTGTGTGTGTGTGTGTGTGTGTGTGTTACACTCCGTTCTCAGCAGGCATTAGGCGTAGAGACATGAGCGATGGCTCATTTTGATCCTTGAGGGGTGAGGATTAGAATTAGAATTAGAATTTAATTTCTTTGGCTCTGAGGCGCACGCCTCCTGATGCCCACATTGAGTACATAGTAAAAATTATACATTATTATTACAGTATCATGTTATATTGGTTGGGGGGGGGGTGTATTTATTATTACACAACATTTATAACATTCTTAGAGATATTCAAATGGGAATGAAATAAATAGAAAGAGATGAGTTTAAAATTAGGAAGTTTAATGAAGAAAAATGTGTAATTGTTGTTTTTTTTTTACAAGTATTCAAATATAATTTTTATTGTGGTAGAGTATCTTTATTTGCTTCGCTTTGATTATTAATTAATTAGTGTAATTAAGAGAAATTATTGAATAGAATTATTTAAATGAAATATTATAATTAATCTTAAAATTATATTGAAAGTTAATTATTTATTCGAGCTCGATTTATATTGGAAGTATGATAAAGTTAAAGTTAAAGTTAAGCGCTTTTATATTGCAAATTATTTAATTAAAAGAATATCACTTCACTAATGGGTCGCGATGATAATGGAGATAAAAGGGTTGGCACTTATCTTGTTGGTACCGTTGAAAGAAGATTTGTGTGGACACTGGGGTCTGTACCCTGGAGTCCAGAAGATGATTGCTGCTTTGTCATGGGTGGAGACGCCAGGTAACACGACAATGTGGCCAGGTATTTCTTAGGTGAGTATTATTAATGTGAAGTTTATCTTGATGTTTTCAAGATAATTAATACGTAATTATTTGTTTCTTTATGTGCACAATTTAAACGAGATGTTGAGCGTTAAAGAGTTGAGTTGCGTCCAAGGGCGGATCCAGAGGTGTTTCTCGGGGGGGGGTAATCTGGTGTGACTGGTCGCACAGCACACTATTTTTTTTTATTTCGGTAATTTAAAAGCGCATTCTGTACTTGTTTGCCAGAATATAAATACACATCAAATTTTTTTTTAATTCTTAAATCAATTATTTTTTAGATGGTCTTTAAAATGTATATTTTCATTTTGCCATTGAAATCTGAAGACCACTTTACTGTTGTACTCCATAGAAAAGATAGGCCAAATGGTTGCCATGGTAACAAAATATAAATATTTCCCATACTTATAAATTTTAAATCTTGAATTCTAATATATCTGCAGAAGCTAAACATGTCGACACGAAAATTCTGGTGTGGCAAGCCAGAACACAACTTTCGATTACCGAAGGTAAGAGAAAGTTGCGTGCTGTGCGACCAGTCACACCAGTTTTTTTTTTTAGATGCTCTAAAAAATGTATATTCTCATTTTGCCATTGAAATCTTCTGAAGACCACTTTACTCTTGTACTTCATAGGAAAGATAGGAGAGATGGTTGCCATGGTAACAAAATATAAATATTTTCCCACTTTTATTTCTTGAATTCAAATGTATCGTGATGTCGGGAACAGTGGCGTCATTTGGGGGTGGGAAGGGGGGGTCATTTGCCCCCCCCCCCTAGAGCTCTGACTTTTATAAAATTTTATATTATTCTAGATAAAATCTTTCAAAATATATCTACGAGTATATAAACTGTAGAGAATTAAACAATTAATTATATTAAATATTTTTTGGCTCAATTTGAGTACACATTTGTAAGTAAATTTTAAGAAAAAAAATGTTTGCCCCTCCAAAGAAAAAGTGGAAATGACGCCACTGGTCGGGAACTAAATATATGTCGACTCAAAAAATCTGGTGTGACAAGCACAGAACACGATTTTCGATTACCTAAGGTAACAGAAAGTTGAGTGCTGAGCGACCGGTCACAACAGATTTTTTGAATATAATATCATTTACAGTGGCGTAACGTACGCCCCCGCAGACCCCGCAATGCGGGGGGCCCCGGACCTTGGGGGGCCCACGGGCCGGGCCGGGCTAAAAAACTGTATCTCCTCAGGGCTCCGGTAAAAACGGAAAAATTTAGAAACAAAAAAAAATTAATGGAAATTTGTCTTTGAAAGGGCCCGGGCCCTCAGGGTTCAGGGATATACTGTATTTTAAAAATATTTTTTGTAAGGTCTAATAATGGGGCCCGAAATAAAGGTTTGCGGGGGGGGGGGGCAGCTAAAAAACGTTACGCTACTGATCATTTATTATTTTGAACAGATGCAACACTTTGTCAGCATGTCACTTGTCGGAGCTGGTCTATTTTCTTTACTTGTAATAATATTTGTTTATGAATATGATTAATGAAAAACGGGTCATTATCATCATTAGATTGCAAAAAGATATAACACAAGTAAAAAAAATCTGGTGTGACTGGCGCACAGCACACAACTTTCTCTTACCCTTCGGTAAGTGCAGGTCACACCAGATTTTTTGTGTCGAGATATTTTAAGTTTCCCATAGCACCTTAGTTTCAAACTTGCATTTTAAATGTTGACTGCTTGAAATAAACTACGGTTATTTTTCAAAATTTTAATCTCATATTTGGACATTTTATACACAATATAGAATCGTAAATAAATACATAATTTCATAACACACAATTCTGTTCATAAGAATTGGAAAAAAAAATTTTAAATGCCTAAAAAGTTCCAAAGGGGACCCCCTTTTGAATCGAAATTAACATACAAATCCCTATAGGAAATTAACATTGATCCAATGGATGGAAGAGGCGGAAAGGGAATTTAAAAAGAGTAGAGACAGACGATAATGTTTGCAAGTGAGAGAGAGAGAGAATGAATGAATGAATAGAAATATTTATTTGCTCTGAGGCAATTTGCCTCATAGAGCATAAAAAAAAAGGTACACATAATAAAGAACTAAGTATTTTCAATCTATCTCTCTCCACCGTCCATCATGCATCTACCATCCGCTCCTGTCTCTTTATTAGGTACTCTTGGTACCTTTTTCTAAAAACTCCCAACGAGCGTGCCGATCTGATGTCATTCGGGATACCATTCCATAACCTTATCGATGTTACCAAGAATGAGCGGTCATAAGTCGTCGTCCTATGGACAGGCATACGCAGGTCCAGAGGACACGCCCTAGGAACTACTCGCCCGATCTCAACTCTAAAAGCGTAATTCTCGAACAGGTATTTTGGCTCTTTATTGTTCAACAGCCCAAACACATAACACCCCATCATAAGTTCCCGCCTTTCTTTCAATTTAAGCCATTTAAGCTTATTATAATAGGGGGGTTATATGCTGGTCAATAGGGAGATCGAATATGAACCTAATACATGCATTCAAAACCCTCTCGAGCACCGTGCTCTGCTCACCCGACATGCCGTGATACACCAGGCAACAATAATCGAAATGAGGCAGAATCAAGGAATTTACCAAGAGTTTTCTAAGGCCATATGGAAGGATATCCTTGTTTCTTTTAAGCTGAAAGAGACTAGAATAGACTTTTCTTGATATATTAAGAACATGTTCCTTCCAGCTTAAAGTACTATCGAGAGTAACGCCTAAATTTTTGGCCGAATTTGAATAATTAAGAGAGAGAGAGAGAGAGATATGTTTTCTCGGAAACAATTAAAGACAGAAATAAAATAAAAATAAATGGGAATTTAAATAATAATTGATTTTTAATCTAATAAAAAGAAAAAGATTTAAATTCCGTTACCATGGCAACCATTTCTATCTTTCCTATGAAGAACAAGAGTAAAGTGGTCTTCAGAAGATTTCAACGGCAAAATGGGAATATACATTTTAAAGAGCATCTAAAAAATAGTTGATTTATGAATTTAAAAAAAAATCCTTGGAGGGAATTTTGAGAAAATCGAAAAAAACTGAAAAAGTACATCAGTAAAGTACTAGTACTTTTTGGCCGATTTTGTTCAAAAGCTTATTTTGAGATTCTTCGAAGGTACCTAAGTTAAATATAAAATTTCAATCCGGTAGCTCAATTCCTTCATGCTAAAAATCTGTCCACACACACACACACACAGACCAATTTGCGGGACCCACTTTTTTGGACTCAGGGGACCTCAAAACATGTATATCCATCAAAATCTCGACATCGAATTTTTGACATGATCGCAATACTTTCTCTCTCTATTTATTTCATATATAGGGTACGAGAAAGTAAAAATGAAATGGGGAAAATGAATGTATGTATGTAAATATGTATGTATATGTTCTATAGACTGATAGGTGATTCTACCCTTACTGCATCCCTACAGTCACTAGATCATAGAAGAAGAGTATCTGCACTATCTCTCTTCTACAGGTATTACCATGGTCAATGCTCTGCCGAATTAAAATCAATTATCCCACCCAATGCAACATATTCACGGAACACAAGAGAGGCATCTTCCCAGCATCCCTATGCTGTTCAGATCACGACTAACAGAACAAGTCAATTTCATTCTTCCTTTGTCCCCATGACCTCCCGTGAATGGACCAAGCTCCCTGGGTCTATCTTCCCCAAAACCTACAATCTTCCGACTTTCAAGTCTAACCTCAACAGGCATCTTCTCAGTTCCCGCAGTTGAGTTTCCCCTTTATGCTTCTCCTTTTGTTTTTATTTTCTTCCTGGCTGCATGTGACTATTGGTCATTATAGGTCTTCGGACCTTATGCACCCATTCCAAAAAAAAAAAAAAAAAAAAATCCACAATTTTCACTGAATCCATTTGAAATTGAGTACACATATAGTACATGGACCAGGGAGTAACGTAGTAATAATTTGAATCTCTTAAATGTTTTGGAAAATTAATTATAATCAAATTTCTTCAATATGGGAACACAAAATCAACAAGTTGGCTAGAAATTAGAGAGCGTCCTTTGTGCTGTGTGAACCAGCTTCATACCTGACTATGGGCTGGGGGCGGGGCTACGCAGCAGTTGAAAAACGAAGAGAGGACGCACGTGGTGATTGACCCTTTAAGCAGTCATACAATAATAATTGTAAAAATAGACATAAAGATTGTAACGTTTCCTATTAACTTAGTATAAGGAGAGAGCAATGAGGAACGTCTTAACAGAAAACAAACATATTTATATTTAAACGAACAATATATGAAAACATAACATATAATAACATAAACATAAATAATAATATTATGATGACAGAACCCGACACATCTTCTCTTCTTTCTTTTTTTTTTTTAAACATCTTCTCTTCTTCTTTTCCTTCTTCATCTTCTTTCTTCACTTTTAAAACACTTCACATAATTCTTCTCCATTCTCTTCATCTTCAAAATCATTTTTTGGAACAAGATGATATCTGTTCCTATAAATAACTTTATCTCCCGCTTTAATTTCATATGATCGAGGTCTCCCACTCTTCTTTATAATCCTTTGATTGTTGAGAATTCAATTTAAAAGATTCCAAAATGTCATCTGCCTTATCAGCGCCCATATTTAAAATCAAAAAAGCTATCTGAGTTTCCTCATCTTCTAAATTCATTTTCGAAATTAGTCTAAATCGATCCCAATTTCGTCGCCATTTAGACCAATCTTCTGATTTAAATGAAAACTGGGGCATAGAAGTGGAAGTTCTTACCTTATTTCCACTATTTCCACCATCCTCCTTTTTTTCATTATTACTGTTATTATTGTTGATTGTTTTAGGCATCTTGAGAATAATTATTAACACCTGACACCATGTAACGTTTCCTATTAACTTAGTATAAGGAGAGAGCAATGAGGAACGTCTTAACAGAAAACAAACATATTTATATTTAAACGAACAATATATGAAAACATAACATATAATAACATAAACATAAATAATAATATTATGATGACAGAACCCGACACAAAGATTGTTATTAAAGCTGCAATTTCCAAGTCTTAAGGATTAAATTGAATTATTTATTGAAATTGTGATATTTATAAAATTTAAAATTTTTTTCCTTTAGGAAAATTTTAATTAAATAAAAGCATTAAAAAAATATTAATATCTGTTAAATAAAAAAATTCCCTAGATTAGGGCTATTTAAATTTGTGTAGAATCAGGACTGAATTAGATAAAAATGAAAGATTTAATAAATTTCGTTACTTTGTTGTCATTTTTACTTTCTCTTACCCTATATCAGCGGTTCCCAACCCGTGGGCCGCGAGCTGATTGGAACTGGGCCGCGGACGTCTAAGAAAAGATAAAAATTATATATATTTATATAAAATTTATATATATATATATATATATATATATATATATGTTCTTGAAGGTTTCCGCGACCGGATGTATGCGAAAACTTGTCTTCGCATATATATATATATATATATATATATATATATATATATATATATATATATATAGGCCTACACTGGGCCTCAGCGGTTTTTTTTTACGGAAAAACCGGGCCGCACATGAAAAATTACGGAAAAAGTGGGCCGCACATCAGTTCCCCAGTTCCAATCAGCTCGCGGCCCAGTTGTGGGCCGCGAGCTGATTGGAACTGGGCCGCGGACGTCTAAGAAAAGATAAAAATTATATATATTTATATAAAATTATATATATATATAGGCCTACACTGGGCCTCAGCGGTTTTTTTTTACGGAAAAACCGGGCCGCACATGAAAAATTACGGAAAAAGTGGGCCGCACATCAAAAAAGGTTGGGAACCACTGCCCTATATAAGAAATATATGGAGAGAGAAAGTATTTACTCTTGAGATCACAGGGGGTGGAGCCAGAGGGGCTCGCCCCTTTACTTTGGCCAGAAAAATATTAATGTTATGAATAGAGACCGGATTCCTATGCAATTGCATATTCTATTTGCTAATAGGTACATCACTGAAAACCAATTTTCTATCCGAATCATGCCCCCTTGGAGCTAGGGTTCAAATTCTATATTGCATATTTTTGCATATTTGGCCAATATTGCATAAAGTTGCATATTTAAAGCTTTTTGGATATTTTAAATTTTTTTTCAGTAAAAGTTACATTTTATTTTAATTTTTTAATTTTTTTTTTCTAAAAACAAAAAAAAAAAAAATTAAACGAAAAAAAAAATTTTAAATCCTTTTATTACATTGTAAAAAATAAATAACTATATATTTTTTATTCTTTATATCCTCTTTTAAGAAATAAATTTAGTTTTTCTAGAATTTTCGTTGGATGAATATCAAATCAGTTGTGTTCATAGTTCGAAGTCAAATTAATTAAAGAAAAAAAAATGCCAAAACAGGGGTCCTCGTTTGCTTCAAAAATTTCGCAATGGATTGCTCCCTATGAAAAGGATAAAATATTTACGACTGAAGGTAATGTTGTTTTTTGCAATCCATGCGGAAAAAAATTTCGAGCTATCGGAAGTCGCAAGTTGATCAACACGTTAAAACAGGTATGTCGTTTAATTAGGTTTTTATTTCTTTAATTACAAATCGAGCCTTATTTTGTAGACTTACATTTGGCCAGCGTCAAACGTAAAGATGTCAAAACTCAGCAACTCTTAACTTCTATGCGTGGTATAGCTGAACAAACAATATTTTTTGAAGATTTGTGTCATGCCATGGTGGCTTCTGGAATCCCACTTTGGAATTTGCAAAAGACCCCCTTCAAAGACTTTTTGGCCAAATACACAAATAACACAATTCCCGACGAAAGCACGTTGAGAAAAAATTATCTACCCATTTGCTATAATAAGACTATAGAGAAAATTAAAAATGAGTTAGTTGATAATTATTTATATTTAATTGTAGATGAAACTACCGACCCTAGGGGTATCTACGTAGCTAATTTATTGGTTGGCCCGGGGAAAAAGGAAATTTGTTGAAAAATAAATTAAAACATATCCTAGAAAAAAATCCTGGACTAGCGGATTTATGTAAAATCAATAAAATACTTCAAGGAGATGAAGTTGATGTGATGGAGGAAATCGAACCTATTGCACTAAGTTCATTTAAATATGCCCCTATCACATCTGTTGATGTGGAACGATCATTTTCAAAATATAAAACTTTATTAAGCGATAAACGCTATAATTTTAAAGAAGTTAATTTTGAAATGCTTTTAGTTGTAAATTACAATGCAAATTAAAAGCAATGATCTTGATCTCCTCATGAAAGCCGAAAGCAATTAAAGAAAAATTATTCTCTTTTTTCGCTTTATTTAATACAATTGTCGACGTTTCGACCAATTTTTCCGGCCTTCATCAGGACATTTGTTGTTGACTCGAGATTAGAGGGGCTCTTGGCAACTCCTGACATAACTGTTGGTGCGAACAGCATTAGGGCAAATGTTATGTTTGCCAAGAGCCCCTCTAAGCTCGAGTCAATAACATTTGTCTTGATGAAGCCCGGAAAAATCGACCGAAACGTCGACAATTGTATTAAATAAAGCGAAAAAAGAAAAATAATTTTTCTTTAATTGCTTCCGGCTCCCTTACTCTCCTCATTGTTAATTTTAATTATACGTTCAGTTACAAATTAAAAGTTAGTTTCTCAGAAATATTACGTTTTTTTTTTTTATAAAGTGTTTATTTTGTTAAATAAATTAACACATTTGACTGTACTGATATTACTGTTTTTTTTTGTTTTGTTTTTTTAATTAAATTTAGTTTTTATTGCGAGACCAATTTTTTTTTTTTTTTAATCATTTCCTTCCAAAAATAAAACACCATTAGTTTTACATCAGTAGAAATCATGATTTACCTTTAATTGGAAGCCATTTACTCAATATTTTTGCCATAAATATATTGCATATTTGGCTGCATATTTTAACACTTTTACTGCATATTATATGGCATATTTAGCGGTTTTTGCTGCATAAAAATCCGGTCTCTAGTTATGAAGAATTATATATATCATCATGTGTTGGTCCATGAAGTAATTATGAAAAACATATAACCAAGCATTTATTAATTTAAATAAGAGAAAAATGTAGGTACCGCCGGGAGTCGCACCACGGATCTGTCGATTTGCGCTCAACATGCCCTACTACTGGACCACAGTACCGCACTCGCTTATTTAAATTATGATAGATCGCTAATTTCATTCTACTTACTTCATGGACCAACACATGATATATATAATTCTTTATTTATTAATTGCATAATTGAGTTAATTTCTCAAAACGTCTATCTAGATCGGGCCTCAGCAACGGAGAAATCTGAACGCTTGATTTGAGCGGCGTTTCTCTAGTAGACTGAAATTAGCGATCTATCATAATTTAAATAAGCGAGTGCGGTACTGTGGTCCAGTAGTAGGGCATGTTGAGCCTAAATCGACAGATCCGTGGTGCGACTCCGGGCGGAACCCACATTTTTCGCTCATTTAAATTAATAAATACTTGGTTATATGTTTTTCATTAATGTTATGATTTTAATATTAAAAAAAATCATTAATGTTATTTTGAATACCGAACACCACCAGATATTATTATACCAATTACCCTCCCCTCCTACACTAAAAATCTCGGACCCCCTCCCTTAACAAAAACCAGGGACAATAAGAGCAGCAAGAATTTTGTTAGTTTTTAATATTTTTGTTGCATTACAAATTTTAAGAAAGAACCTTGAGTCCAAGTGAGGTATTGTCTAGGAAAACAAAAGGGATTATTTATACCTGCCCAAAGGGTCTGCCTGAAGGCTATAAATCATGTCATAAAGATGTCAAAAATCTAAAATTTTTATCCAAATATTGAAGAAATTTGATTATAATTAATTCCCCAGAAATATTTAGAGATTCAAATTATTACTACGTTACTCCCTGGTCCATGTACTATATGTGTACTTAATTTCAAATAGATTCATTGGAAATTGTGGATTTCTATAGAACATATACATACATACATAAATTTTTTCCATTTCATTTTTATATATATACTAGTCGCAAAGCCCGCCTTCGGCGGGCTTTCCGCCTAGCCAGGGGGCTGCGCCCCTGGACCCCCTTGCTCGCCTTCGGCGAGCAAGTTTATTCCCAATTTGGGATATTTCTTGTTGCAATGCAAGTGTTAAGATGTTAAGGAAGGATCTTATATTCAAGCGAGGCGAGGGTACCTATTGGGAACAGCACAAAAGGGTCTGTTTATGACTGTTTAAAGGGTCAGTCACCTCTCTTCGTTTTTCAACTGCTGCGTAGCCCCCACCCCCAGCCCATAGTCAGGTAGGAAGCTGGTTCACACAGCATAAAGGACGCTCTCTAATTTCTAGCCAATTTGTTGATTTTGTGTTCCCATATTGAAGAAATTTGATTATAATTAATTTTCCAAAAAATTTAAGAGATTCAAATTATTACTACGTTACTCCCAGAGCCACATACTATATGTATACTTAATTTCAAATGGATTCATTGAAAATTGTGGATTTCTATAGAACATATACATACATATTTACATACATACATACATTTTTCCCATTTCATTTTTATATATATAGATATAGATAGATAGATAGATAGATTCGTTTATTTAATAAAAATTGGGAGTGCGGAGATTGCTAATAAAGAGAAATAAAAAAAATAAACTGTTTGAAAATTTTATCTACAGATAAAAGGGAAAATTTCAGAGAATATAGAACGATGATCCTTTTTACTATCATTTGATTGGTTGAAGGGATGGTTAGATTAAAGAAAAAATATATTCTTAATTATTCAATTTTAGTTCCATGGGAATATTCTGTAGGAAATTCTAAACTCATTACAAAACATCCGATGCGAATTGGATGCGCGGTTTCCGAGTTATAGACAATTTATTTATCAAAGTTTTTATTCATTTCCAATGTAAATTGATTCGGGCACTTAGTTTGGCCAAAGGAGGGGAGGGTCGTGGGTGGCAGGTTCCCCCACCCCTCTGCTCTGATTGTTGATGAGGAGAAAAGTCGCCAGGCACCCCCCCCCCTCTTTTCTAAGAAAAATTCTTTCTCTTTCTATCTATGATTTGTGAATTTCCAGGATCTCTGACAGTGGCGCATGTCAATGCACAGAGTCTTGTTTCGAGCATCGATACTCTACGAGTCTATCTTCGCAACTGTCCGCTTCATGTTCTGGGAGTGTCTGAGTCTTGGCTGCATGACCTGGTCCCTTGTTCTCTGATTGAGCTTGAGGGTTACACTTTAACCCGCAATGACGGTAGAGGTAGGTGGGGGGCGGGGTTTATTTTTATATTAAATCAAACATTAGGGCTAGGGTGGTATTGTCTTCTTGCGATAATGTAATTGAATACCTATTTGTTGAACTCAATTTTACCGGTTCATCAATACTGTTGGGTGTTATCTATCGCCCCCCCCCCCCCCGCAGCATACACTAACTTTCTTGAGCTAGAGTCTATTGGCTCCGTGGTATCCCATTGTGAGCATACTATTATTATGGGCGACTTAAATATCAATTTATTGAGTCCTTTAAGTACCTCGCTTAATAATTTCTCCGCTCTCTCTAGCTCTCTGAATCTCACAGTTTTGCCATCAGGTCCCACCCACTTTCCTCCCCATTCAATGCCAACTCTCTTAGATATTTGCTGGGTGCGTGACCCCTCTCGAGTGGTTGATTTCGGAACCTTTGATGTCCAGGGGATATCTTATCATACCCTCCTTCTTTGCTGTTATAATCTTCGCCCCCCGAGAGTGTCAGCCAGAGTGATTGAAACGCGACATATTGCTGGAATTTGTCGCGAGTCTCTCCTGAGACGAGCGTCTGCTTTCCCGTGGGACCAGATCTTCTTGTATGGGGACTCTGATTTGATGGTCCTCCATTTCAATGAGATGATGCTTGGAATCCTGAATGAATTTGCCCCGAAACGGCCGGTGAGGGTGAGGGATGGGGTTGGCAGGTGGTTCTCCACGGGGATTGCTCGGTCTATCAAGGACAGGGATAGGGCTTATGCCCAATGGAGATCTACCCATCTCACTTCGAGGCCTTCCGATTACTTAGAAATAGGACAAAATTCCTGGTAAGAGAGGCAAAGCAGAGATTGTTATCCAGAGACACCTTAACCCAGGGCTTCCCCCTCGAGTACTTTGGAGTAACTTAAGAAGGCATGGTTTGGCGGGACGGGAGCCGCAGTCGGTCTCTATCGATCTTGAGGATCTTAACAGGCACTTCCTTGGAACGACCTCAGCTTCCTCTTATCTTCCGGAGTGTATAAACGAAATTGACTCTGATGGCCTATACTTTTCTGTAATCACTGAATATGAGGTTTTAAGAGCTATGTCTGGTCTGAAATCTGGTGTTGCGGGGTGTGACGATATATCGCTAGAGTTCATCTGGTTGCTCCTCCCAGTAATCCTGCCTGTCATTACCAATATCTTTAATTTCTTAATCATTTCGTCAACATTCCCAAATTGCTGGAAGTCTGCTAGGGTAACACCTATTCCTAAAAATAATGCGCCCGCCTCAGATGCGGACTTCAGACCTATTAGTGTTCTCCCAGTTTTATCCAAGATCTTTGAAAACATTATATACGCCCAGATGATGAGCCACCTAAAGCGGATTGACTTCATTGTGGTCAGTCGGGTTTTTGTTCTGGCCATAGTTGCGACGGAGCGATTTTGGGGGTTACCGACGATTGTAGAAGGCCTATAGAAGAGAGGGGCGCTGCAATCTTGGCTGGATTTTAAGAATGCTTTCGGCTCAGTCGATCATTCACTACTAATTAAAAAATTGCATAATATTAATTAATAATTTTCAGGGTCAGCCTGTAGATTGCTGAGCGCCTATCTTTCCGGGAGGAGCCAATGGGTTGAGGTGAATGGTGAGAGGTCATCTCTTGGAAGACTGACTAGCGGGGTTCCCCAGGGTGGAGTGCTCTCCCCGCTCCTCTTTTCGATATTCATTAATGACCTTCCGTGGATTCTTCAGCATTCCAAGTATAATCTATTTGCTGACGATCTATCCCCCCCCCCCCCGAGATTCGAAAAAAATGCCTTTTTTCGCAAAAAAATTTATTTTTAATGTAAAATTTTTAAAATTAATACACTGAAAAAAAAACCTTGTAAATTCAATGGAAATCCCTTCAATTCATTCCGAAACCGTAATGAAAATGCGTCAATGAGGTTTCTCGTCAATTCAATGGGATACCTTGTTAAAACGAAATTGAAGGTGCATCTTATAATTTCAAAAGGTTTTCCTGTTGAAAAAAACTGACAAGATTTCCTTTAAATTTAAAAGGAAATTTTGTTAAAACGAAGTTGACCGTATATACCGTAAATTTTAAAGGAATTTTTGTTGAAACGAAATTGACAGGATTTCCTGTAAATTTTAAAGGAAATTTTGTTGAAACCAAATTGACAGGATTTCCTGTAATTTTTAAAGGATATTTTGTCAAAACTAAATTTACTGGATTTCTTGTAATTTTAAAATGATTTTTCATTTAATTTTAAATTGAATTTATTTCAATCTGCTACAGCTACACTCGACGGAACACAGGTTTTTGGCGTGTTGATTAATTTAAGAGATTTTTTAATTATTTATTTTAAATATATTTTTAATTTTTCTCAGGTCAAAGATATGCATTATTGTTTTACGAATGACATGAGAAAAATCAAACATATATTTAAAAAATAATTAAAAAATTTTTTAATTAATCAACACGCCAAAATCCTGTGTTCCGACGAGCTGTGGCAGATTGAAATAAATTCAAGTTACAATGATTTTTTTGTCAAAAACAATTTGACAGGATTTCTTATAATTTTAAAAGGATTCTTTGTATAAAGGAAATTATGTAAAAAAATCAAATTTACAAAATTATAACAAAAAAATGTTTTTTTATTTTACGAGTTAATTACAAAAAAATTACAATTCAGTTGTAATGTACACCAAACTTATATCTATATATATAAAAATGAAATGGGAAAAATGTATGTATGTATGTAAATATGTATGTATATGTTCTATAGAAATCCACAATTTTCAATGAATCCATTTGAAATTATGTACACCTATAATACAAGGCTCTGGGAGTAACGTAGTAATAATTTGAATCTCTTAAATGTTTTGGAAAATTAATTATAATCAAATTTCTTCAATATGGGAACACAAAATCAACAAGTTGGCTAGAAATTAGAGAGCGTCCTTTATGCTCTGTGAACCAGCTTCCTACCTGACTATGGGCTGGGGGTGGGGGCTACGCAGCAGTTGAAAAACGAAGAGAGGACGCAGGTGACTGACCCTTTAAACAGTCATAAACAGACCCTTTTATGCTGTGCCCAATCGGTACCCTCGCCTCGCTTGAATATAAGATCTTTCCTTAACATCTTAACACTTGCATTGCAACAAGAAATATCCCAAATTGGGAATAAACTTGCTCGCCGAAGGCGAGCAAGGGGTCCAGGGGGCGTAGCCCCCTGGCTAGGCGGAAAGCCCGCCGAAGGCGGGCTTTGCGACTAGTAAATAAATACTTTTGAAATGAATTATCAAGATGTCTTATTTTATAAATAGGCCTATTAATAAGTTTTGAAACATATTAAAATATCAAAAAATATGTATTTATTTTTAGATAATATGAAAAAAAAACAATAGAAATGTCATTTTCAGAACCATAGGATGAATTGTTCATTTGTAGATGCTGAATCTTCGATTTTGTATACTGAAAAAAAAAGTTTGTTTTTTAATTCTACCAAAATTTGTTTATATTCTAAATTTTTAACTTGTTGAGGTCGGCCTGATCAAGAGAGCCAGAAGCCCTCTTGGGCTAAGGTATTGTATTCGGTTCTTTTGTCTCTTGAAAATAAGGAATTTTATCTGAAAGAACCCTTTTCCCACTAATGTCAATGGCCGAAAGCCTAAAACGTATGCAAGAGTTTTTTATTCAAAAAAAAATAAATTGTATAAACACTAGATAATATTTTGAAACATTTTACATTTTGTTTTATAACATTATATTCACCTTTTAATGTATGAAACAGACCTTCTAAATCCCACTCGATTAGCTGATATAATTTTAAATAGTATTCTTTGAAGTCCTGCAAGTCAAGCACAAAATGTATTATAAATAATAATTATATTAAAAGAAAATCATAATATATTTTGTAGACGTACCTTGGTTTTTTGCCATAATATGTAAGAAAAAAACAGGACACAAAGAAAATTTTGTTAGACGTGCTGTGAATAAAAAAAAAAAAAAGTACAAATATTTTTCAAAATTAAAAAAGTATATATATGATAGAAGATATCAACTCGGATTTCAAATATTCAAAGAATGAATCTGGAAAAGAAATGTAGCCTAGTCAACTCAAGCTAGTCATACTGTCTGCTAAGAGAGAATGACGAGCTTTGAGTTAGAGAGGGAGCAATGGGTAGGTAGGTAGGTAGGGAGGGAGTTGCCTTTTTCTCAGGTAAAATAAGAATTTAAAGGTTTTTACTGTCAAATTTAAAGGAAACCTTGTCAATTTTACAGGATTTCTTTTTGAATTAGAACTCGATGAAATTTCCTGTAAAAATAAAAGGAAATTTTTTCATTTTTACGGTATGAGTTTGTCATATAGAACTTGAGGCGATTTCTTGTAAAAATGAAAGGAAACTTTGTTAATTTTAAGGGAAGGTTTGTTGAAAATTTTTAAAGGGATTTCACTTCAATTTTACAAGGTCGGTTTTTTTTTCAGTGTACTTAAAAATTTGATGTGTATTTATATTCTGGCAAAGAGGTACAGAATGCGCTTTTAAATTACCGAAATTAAAAAAAAAATAGTGTGCTGTGCGACGAATCACACCAGATTACCCCCCCCCCCCCCGAGAAACACCTCTGGATCCGCCCTTGGCGGAAACTAAATATATGTTGACACGAAAAATCTGGTGTGACAAGCACAGAACACAACAAGAAAGTTGTGTGCTGTGGGACAGTCACACCCTCTCCAATCAGCTTCAGAGTAAAGTTCTGGGATGGCAAATAAATTTGTAATAAAAAATAAATGATTTAAAAATAAAAATGTTTTCTCTTAAAGCATAGAATAAAAAAATTCTATAATTTTTTTTTGGGGGGGGAGACGCAAATTAAATCTTGGCCCCGGGCGCAAGTTTTCCTTGCTGCGGCCCTGTTAATTATATAAGGTTAATTAAATGATGTTATATTGAATACGTCAAACAATCAAGTTAGCGACTGCCATATTTTCTTTTTCTCAGGAAGAAAAATGTGCAACAAACAAAAGTGTTTTGAATTTTCTTAAATCTGCAAACAGCTACACTCGAAATTCAAGATAAAACCTCGTCCCAGAATTAACTAAAAATTACAAATTGATATAGAATAGAGGAATTCTAAAAAGGAGATCTAAAAATTACAAAATTGTTTTTTAATATCATAAAACTTCGTTTCGCGGCTTACCTACGCGATGTATATAATATCTTAAATATTATATATAATTTCTTATTTATAAATATCATAAAACCTTATTTGGAAAAAAATTAACAATGTATAATAAAAAAGACTTGGTAATGATACATGGTTATGTTAATTTACGAATGACAAGTTCATCTGATGACCACACCTTTATTTTTTTGATGAAAAAAAAAAAGGAAAAAAACAATCGAAAGAAGGAAGTCAATTTAAAAATATTGCAAAGTGACCCAATTGGAGATAAGCCAACAGAACCTATTTAATTTTTGCACACTCCTCCAGGTGTACCTCTCAACTCACGGCTTAGGCCAGATATATTAAATAACTCTAGTTAAGTGGGTGAAATATAGTGCAGATTACCAAAGACAAACAAACAAGATTTATTTCTACAACTAAAAGTGTCTTCTTACTAGGTTATTTGGTCATTATCTTTTCCCACAAAAAACAAGTTAATACTTTTTATTAAGTTGTCTTTGTCAAGATCTCTTTATTAAGGACATTAAAAATACATTTTTTTTTTTTTTTCGAAAAAAAGTATTTTTTCAAATCTCAGGGGGGTAATTACCCCCTTTACCCCCCTTGTATCCGCTGCGTTGCTCATTTGAGATTTCCTGAACCTTGAATAAATCGTATTATCAGTAAGGCTCGGATTTCGCCCTATTTGCCTTTTTTTAATTTATGGCTTAAAATTTAGGCCAATATGATATGTATACGTTTCATGAAATTCTGAATAAAAGAAGAGGCATTTGTTAGTGCCTATAATGCCTATTTTGGCCGATTCTGGGTTTTAGTGCCTATTTCATCTATAAATGCCTTTTTTTAGTGCCTATTTTAAGTTCAAATAGCCAATTTCAATTTTTTACGAGCTAAACATAGCCTAAATTTAAAATTTTTTGAATTATGAAGAAAATATTTCAAGGGTATCAACTGTATCTCCTCAGGGTTCCTCAGGGCTCCGGTAAAACGGAAAGATTTAGATTAAAAAAAAACTAATGAAAATTTGTCTTTGAGAGGGCCCGGGGTCCTCAGGGCTCCGGTAAAAACGGAAAAATTTAGAAACAAAAAAAAATTAATGAAAATTTGTCTTTGAGAGGGTCCGGGCCCTCAGGGTTCAGGGATATACTGTATTTAAAAAATATTTTTTGTAAGGTCTAATAATGGGGCCCGAAATAAAGGTTTGCGGGGGGGCCCAGCTAAAAAACGTTACGCTACTGATTGAAACTTTATACTTATTAATAGCCTAAATTATAGTATTTTTAATAATAGTTTATTAAATAATAGTGTATTTATTTGGTAGTTATTTAAATTATTAGCCTACTATTGAATATAATTAAATTATGATTTAAAATTTAGTCTTTTTTTGTTAGCAAAACAACACTATAGTTATTTATTAATAAATAATCTATTAAATGATAAATTTATTTAATTGTAAAAACAATAAAATAAATCTCTATATCTATATATATATATTTTAATAAAAAAAAGTCGTGCACGGGATTCGAACCCCAATCGCCCATTTTGACAGGAAGACACGGTACCTACTAGACTATTTCGCCACTCTCTAGTGAAAAGCCTCACTAGTATATAAGCTGACTTTGTATTTTTTTAACGTCATTTTCACCGAATCTATTAAGCGTTGCGCGTTACTATTCCAAGGGGTGAACCCCCTAAAGGTGTACAATAGGGTGGCCATATGAAATCTATTTTTGAATTTCCTTATTTTACGCTGCTCAAAAGTTTCCTTTTACAAAAAAAAATAAGATGTGCAAAATTTGCCATCGATCCGAAAATTCTTTCCCGAAGCTCAAACAGTGGCGTCATTTCAACTTTTTCTTGGGAGGGGCAAATTTTTTTCTTGGGGGGGGGCAAACTTTTTTTTCTTAAAATTTACTTACAAATATGTACTCAAATTAAGCCAAAAGATATTTAATTTAATTAATTGTTTAATTTTCTACAGTTTATATACTCGTAGATATATTTTGAAAGATTTTATCTAGAATAATATAAAATATTCTAAAAGTCAGAGCCCTTGGGGGGAGGCAAATAACCCCCCCCCCAAATGACGCCACTGGGCTCAAAGCCCTTGAAGTTGACAAAACATCGATTTTTTGCTAAAATTTTCCATATTTTCTATTATACTATCCTAACGAAAAATCAAATGAAATTTTCAATCTTACCTCCAGAAAGGAAATTTAATGCTCTTTAATTTTGGTTATTATCATATTTGACCTAAATGTGACGGTTACCGAGATAATGGTATCTAAAGCCCGTGCGCTCGTGAATAGTTGCTTACTATCAAGTTCGAATATATGAACAGTGGGGGGGGGGGCGAGGGGGGCGGTCCGCCCCAGGCCCCGAGCCGGCATAGGCCCCCATATATTTATAAAAAAAAATTTAATGAAAATTTCTCTTTGAGAGGCCCCGGGGCCCTTAAAGTTGAGGGATATATACGGTAGGACTATTTTAAAAATATTTTTGTGTATGGAGGCAGGGGCGCCGGAAAGAATTTGAATCAGGGGGGGGGCAAAAAATTTTTTTTTAGAAAATTAAAATAATTTAATATGTTCATATAGTATAAAACAAAAACAAATCTACTATAAAACTTTAAAAATTTTAATAAAATTAAAATTTTAAAAAATTTGATAGTGATTTTATCAAAAATTTGGAAAAAAATTAATTTCTTACTCTTTTAATTTTTTTTAATTTAGAAGATTTTATTTTTCAAAAGTAAAAATGTATCATTTTTAAAAATAAATGAAATAAAAGAAGACATTGCCCCCTCTGCCCCCCCCCTGTAGGATGCAATGTACCCTTGCCCCCCCAGTTCCGGCGCCTATGTATGGAGGAGACGGATATTTAAAGATGACCCCCCCAAAAAAAAAAATTCAATATAAGGCCCCCTACTTTAGTGCCGCCCTAGGCCCCCAACTGCCTCGGTATGCCTCTGTATATGAAAATTATTACAAGAAAATTGAAAGTTTTTTTTAGTTTTTATTCGGTTAATCTCTCTATCATGCCTTTCAACTTATAAAAGGAAACTTTTGAGCAGCGTAAACAAAAGAATTTCTAAAAAAAAATTCTTGCAGATATAACCAAAAGGCCACCCTAGTGTACATACAATCATTACCCCTAGTCTCATCCCAAAATAAAATTCCAAGGTCGTGCCCTCCCCTTGTCAGTGTTATCGTGCTTTTGTCTTTTAGAAATAGAAAAAGTTGAAATAACGCCACTGCCCCACACCTTCCTTAATTATAAGAATTTAACCTCAGTCGGTTCGTCATAAATATGACGTACGTATAATGAAAATGTAAAATATTTTTGATAAATTGGTCAATCTTTTTAAAAGCGTTTAAGAAATTTGAAAATTTTATTCGCTTGTTAATATATATAAACAAAAACAATTTATTTATTTAGATTGTTTAAAAACAAATTATCTGACCGAGTTTAAAATTAATGTAAAATGTTTTTTTAATCGTTTTATTATGTATTTAACCCAAGTATATATAACAAGTGGGTTAATTATGCGATGTACCTGTCGTTCCTGAAATGTTGGCAAATAGCTACCCGAGTTCCAAATCGCAATTGGTCCGACTGGGTTAGGGGGAAGTTGAGGGGGGGGGGGAGACTGAGACGCCGACTTTTCCTACTTTTTCTACTAATAGACGAGCTAATTGGGACAATGAATTTTTGTTTGTTAGTTATTATCATTACTACAAACAAAAATGATTTAATAAATTAAACAATATTGATAATGTCGATTTTTTTTATAGGACACTTTATTCATAATAAAGACATTTCCATTTCCATTTACCTATTTACTCATTCGTAAGACCTTCACCTTATTTTCTTAAATTCGACCGTTTGCCAACCATATAATGATAGTAAAAAAATTTGACCTAATTCGGATTTAACTAATGAATTATGGAAATACGTAATTTAATTTTTTTTTCTAAAAGAGTAACTTAATTTACTTTCTCTTACCCTATATATGAAATATATAGAGAGAAAGTATTGCAATCATGTCAAAAATTCGATGTCGAGATTTTTTGCCATAAATTTAGAGCTTCTATTTATACAAAACTGGAGTTCTTTTTCACTTTAAACTGGATCAGCTTTTTCTGTGTCGGTATAGCTAGCTAACGTATATGAGTTTTTGGCAAAATTTCAAACTTCAGTATATTATATTATTTTATTATCAAAATATAAATATTTGAAAAACAAATAAATACATTTTGAATTAATAAAATATATTCGTTATTAAATAAAATAAATATTTATTTAAAAATAAAATAATCGTTAATTTTTTTATTCTTTAACTCAGAGCTAAAATGTCTCAGTTAATAATTTTGTTTTAAGAAGTGTTAAGAAAACACACATGATTTTGAAATGACATTAGTAATAGGAATAATAAAATATTATTCCGAGAAAGGTAGTCCGTTAGGGTGGGTCGTTTTGCCAATTTGTTTCGGAGCGAAATGTAATACCAGGCAAAAGAGGCCCACCCACATGGACATTATATCTCTCTCAGTCATTAGTGTCAGCCCTGACACGTTGTGGTTACTCCGAAGAGTAACTTTCATGGGAATGATACTGAGGTGGGTTCCCGTTTCCTTCCTCAGGAGGAGGCATCTCAAATAGAGTTGGATAATTTATTGCCATGTGGTGGATTTGAACTCGAGTTGTCTTCAACTCAGAATTATAAGCTTAACTGCTTTATTCCCTCGGCTAATCGCCTCCTCAAACACATTATATCTATAGATATAAATTTTTTTTCAAATCGGACAATATCTTCCTTGATAATTTTTAGCTCAAAGTTTTGAAATTTCGATTAAAATACCAAAATTGTCATTAAGTTTTAGTTGGATTAAAGCGACCATATTTTTGGGTTAGGAGATGTTTTGTCAACTTCGCGATGAAAACTGACATTCAAGCCTCAAAATGCCAGATATATGCTCCTGGAAGGGCCTGCCAGAAATGCCTCTTCTGTGGCCGAAAACCGGGCAAATTAAGTACAATTGTGCGGGTGTGGAGCTCTTCGCCCTCGTGGCCAGCGATGCCTGCCATCTGAAATAAAATGAAAGCAAGACAATATTTTACGTCAAAATTATTACAATTAAATACATTTAATTTGTAAATGTGATGTGGCCCGCGTCAAATGGCCCGTGTATTAATTGAGTTTGGCACATCTGATATAGGCCAAATGATGATTTAATTTGACAATACCACTTAATTGGAAGAAAATATACTTTTTTGTAATTTTTTTATCAACATTCATTCCAGTCTCTGGGCTACTAATCATAGAATGACAATGTTTGTTAACAATTAATTTTACGAGAAGAGGGAGACAGATATAAGAGCCGAACCAGGCAGCGGCGTAACCAGCCTTTGAGGGCGGGGGGGGGGGGCGAAGCTCAACTAGGGCGCCGATTTTCCAGGGGGCTCCGCCCCTGGACCCCCTTGCTCGCCGAAGGCGAGCAATTGCCCGCCTTCGGTGGGCAAATTTCTTACATCCTGTAATTTTTTCTTCTTTACCGCAAAAACAAATTGATATCTCAACACTTTAAAAAGTGAATATAAAAAAAAAACTCCAAAATGAGAATTTAATGCTCTTAAAAATAGAATTTCGAAAAAGCTTAGGAAATCACGCTAAGGTAATAAACGTAATTTGCAAATTATAAAATGATATGAATTTATTACTATCACGAAGATAAGTAGTGACTAAATATTTTATTTCTTTATTTATTGTGTTAAATAAAGGGCCAATTACAGAAATAGTAAATAGCTGTAAAGTACTTACTTAAAAAAGCGCTCTTTTGTAATACAGGATCATTTTGTAAGGCGTATTTGGATCATACCAGCTATGATGTCTATATTCTGCCCACATTTAACCGTACCAGAAAAATTATTTTCATTCCTACATATATGGACTGCATTTTCGCTTCTTCGGCAAATATTTACTCAAGACTTTTAAATCCAAAAAAGCATGTTCATATTTGAAGAAATAGAAGAATTTTAAATTCGGGGGGGGGGGGCTAAAAAAAAAAAACTTTAAACCACTTGAAAGATATTTACTCAAGAATTTTAAATCCAAAAAAGCATGTTCATATTTGAAGAAATAGAAGAATTTTAAATTCGGTGGGGGGGGGGGGGCTAAAAAAAAAAAAACTTTAAACCACTTGAAAGATATTTACTCAAGACTTTTAAATCAAAAAAGCATGTTCATATTTGAAGAAATAGAAGAATTTTAAATTCGGGGGGGGGGGGGGGCTAAAAAAAAAAACTTTAAACCACTTGAAAGATATTTACTCAAGAATTTTAAATCCAAAAAAGCATGTTCATATTTGAAGAAATAGAAGAATTTTAAATTCGGGGGGGGGGGCTAAAAAAAAAAAAGTTTAAACCACTTGAAAGATATTTACTCAAGAATTTTAAATCCAAAAAAGCATGTTCATATTTGAAGAAATAGAAGAATTTTAAATTCGGGGGGGGGGGGGCTAAAAAAAAAACTTTAAACCACTTGAAAGATATTTACTCAAGAATTTTAAATCCAAAAAAGCATGTTCATATTTGAAGAAATAGAAGAATTTAAAATTCAGGGGGGGGGGCTAAAAAAAAAAAAACTTTAAACCACTTGAAAGATATTTACTCAAGAATTTTAAATCCAAAAAGCATGTTCATATTTGAAGAAATAGAAGAATTTTAAATTCGGGGGGGGGGGGGCTAAAAAAAAAACTTTAAACCACTTGAAAGATATTTACTCAAGACTTTTAAATCCAAAAAAGCATGTTCATATTTGAAGAAATAGAAGAATTTTAAATTCGGGGGGGGGGGGGCTAAAAAAAAAACTTTAAACCACTTGAAAGATATTTACTCAAGAATTTTAAATCCAAAAAAGCATGTTCATATTTGAAGAAATAGAAGAATTTTAAATTCGGGAGGGGGGGGGGGGCTAAAAAAAAAAAACTTTAAACCACTTGAAAGATATTTACTCAAGACTTTTAAATCCAAAAAAGCATGTACATATTTGAAGAAATAGAAGAATTTTAAATTCGGGGGGGGGGAGGCTAAAAAAAAAAAAACTTTAAACCACTTGAAAGATATTTACTCAAGAATTTTAAATCCAAAAAAGCATGTTGATATTTGAAGAAATAGAAGAATTTTAAATTCGGGGGGGGGTGTTCACACCAAAATTCGTAGAGGTGTTCACAAAAAAAAAAAAAAAAAAACTTTAAATATCTTGAAAGATATTTACTCAAGAATTTTAAATCCAAAAAAGCATGTTCATAATTGAAGAAATAGAAGAATTTAAAATTCGAGGGGGGGGGGGCTAAAAAAAAAAAAACTTTAAACCACTTGAAAGATATTCATTCAAGAATTTTAAATCCAAAAAAAGCATGTTAATATTTAAAGAAATAGAAGAATTAAAAATTTCGGGGGGGGGGGGGGCTGCCGATTTTCAAAAAACTCTGAAACAACGAATTTAGATTTTTATCTAAGGAAGGATTTAGCGAAGAAACCAAATTGATATCTTTTTTGGTTTAGAAATTATTGTAAAGTCAAAATTTTTTCCCTAAATTGGCGATTTGGGGTACTTAGGGGCCGAATTTCAAAAAACCCTGAAACACCCAATTTAGATTTTTATCTAAAGAAGGTTTTAGCGAAGAAACCAAATCGATATCTTTTTTGGTTTAGAAATTATTGTAAAGTCAAAATTTTACCCATAAATGACCATTTGGGGCCCTTAAAATGGGAATTTCGAAAAATGGCTTCTTAAATGACGCCTAGGGCCCAAATGTAATCTACATGCCATATTACAGCTTTCTAGGCCATACAGTTTAGGCTGTGCGATGATTGTGTTTTGTCTGGTTTAGAAATTAATAAAAAAAGTCAAAATTTCACACATAAATGACCATTTGGGGCCCTTAAAATTGGAATTTTGAAAAATGGCTTCTTAAATGACGCCTAGGGCCCAAATGTAATCTACATGCCAAATTTCAACTTTCTAGGCCTTACAGTTTAGGCTGTGCGATGATTGTAAGTCAGCCAATCAGTCAGTCAGTGAGTTCTCTCTTTATATATATAGAGATTACAAAGAAATTGAAAATTTCGATATTTATGAAAAAACTACTTCCAAGTGACGTATTTACTCCAAAAGTTGATAGAAATCTACAATTTTAGTGTAAGGAGCATATACCAAATTTCATCGATCTAGCTGCTTTGGTTTTTAAGCAATCGTGTTCACACACACATACCCAAAAGTAATTCCAAAAGAATATACGAGAAAGTCTCGGGGAAGTCATTCCCCATATTACTTTCTCGTACCCTATATATGAAATATATAGAGAGAGAAAGTATTGCGATCATGTCAAAAATTCGATGTCGAGATTTTGATGGATATACATGTTTTGAGGTCCCCTGAGTCCAAAAAAGTGGGTCCCGCAAATTTTTCTGTGTGTGTGTGTGTGTGTGTGTGTGTGTGTGTGTGTGTGTGTGTGTGTGCGTGTGTCTGTATGTGTGAACAGATTTTTAGCATGAAGGAATTGAGCTACCGGATTGAAATTTTATATTTAACTTAGGTACCTTCGACGAATTTCAAAATAAGCTTTTGAACAAAATCGGCCAAAAAGTACTAGTACTTTACTGATGTACTTTTTCAGTTTTTTCGATTTTCTCAAAATTCCCTCTAAGGATTTTTTTTAAATTCATAAATCAACTATTTTTTAGATGCTCTTTAAAATGTATATTCCCATTTTGCCGTTGAAATCTTCTGAAGACCACTTTACTCTTGTTCTTCATAGGAAAGATAGAAATGGTTGCCATGGTAACGGAATTTAAATCTTTTTCTTTTTATTAGATTAAAAATCAATTATTATTTAAATTTCCATTTATTTTTATTTTATTTCTGTCTTTAATTGTTTCCGAGAAAACATATCTCTCTCTCTCTCTCACTTGCAAACATTATCGTCTGTCTCTACTCTTTTTAAATTCCCTTTCCGCCTCTTCCATCCATTGGATCAATGTTAATTTCCTATAGGGATTTGTATATTAATTTCGATTCAAAAGGGGGTCCCCTTTGGAACTTTTTAGGCATTTAAAATTTTTTTTCCAATTCTTATGAAATTTTGTATTTATTTACGATTCTATATTGTGTATAAAATGTCCAAATATGATTAAAATTTTGAAAAATAACCATAGTTTATTTGAAGCAGTCAACATTTAAAATGCAAGTTTGAAACTAAGGTGCTAGGGGAAACTAAATATATCTCGACACAAAAAATCTGGTGTGACCAGCACGGTGCACAACTTTCTCTTACCGAAGGGTAAGAGGAAGTTGTGTGCTGTGCGCCATCACACCAGATTTTTTTTTTAACACACACTTTTTTCCCATTCACACTCCACACACACACACACACACACACACACACACACACACACACACACACACACACACACACACACACACACACACACACACACACACACATGCGCACAGTCTTTTCGGCAACTTAGGCCATATAAGACTTTGACTTTGACATTTGGTATCCAAATGGCTTAAATAAAATCATCGGACTGCCTGGGATCCGAACCCCCGATTAGAGCCCTGCACGGGTACGGGTTGGCCCGTAGGCCCGTTACCCGCCCGGCCCGCGGACCGGGCGGGCTTTGGAGGCCATGAAAAAATTACGGGTGAGTAGCAAGTCTAAATAAACGGGTTCGGGCGGACGGGCATGCAAATGAAATTTTATTTAAAAATTGTTAGACATTCGTTCATTCATTCACTAAATCTCGGGCGGGAATGGGCGGGTTTGAAAAAATTCCGGGCGGGTACGGGCGGGCCTGAAGAATGGTAAAGGCCCTTTCATTTTGAGAAAATCGAAAAAAACTGAAAAACTACATCAGTAAAATACTAGTACTTTTTGGCCGATTTTGATTAAAAGCTTATTTTCACGGTCCCGGGGGGTGTTTAACTTAAATATAACATTTCAGTCTCATAGCTCAATTCCTTTATGCTTAAAAGAAATTTTGAATTTTAAAAAATTAAATATTAAGGCTTATACGAATCCTGAGTAAATCTCCACAGCCATAAAACTTCAAATTAAGGCTTATATATTGCAAAATAAAAAAAATTTTAATTATAAAGCCTCTATATACGTTATTTATTATTTTTGGAATTAAATTCTTTTAAAATAGTAGAATTCAAGTTGTAATATAATTTTAAAAGAAAACAATCGATGAAAAGAATATGACAAAATCACATTCGCTGGGCTATATCTTAGAGGCCGTAGGGCGCCTATGCCGGTTTCGGGGGGCGCCAAGGGCTCGATGCGCCTGGGGCGGGGGGGGGGGGGGGCTCGCCCCCCCCTGGTTACGCCACTGGAACCAGGATGTTATAAGTAGGGCTCGGATTTATAGGCACTAAAAATCTTTAAAATAGGCAAGTAACTAAGAACTAAAAATTATTAAAATAGGCACTTAAAAAGCCATTTATTGTAAAAATAGTCACTTAAAAAAGCATTTATTGTAAAAATAGGCACTTAAAAAGGCATTATTTAAGAAATAATATAAAAAAATTTAAAAAATTGATGTCTTATTTTTGGAAACAAAGATATTGTAAAATTAGATTCACCTTTTATCCACTGCCGAAATAAGGCTTTGTTGCAGCCAATATTAATAATAATTTTAAACATTTCAAATTTGAAGCCAATTGCAAAGTGTAGGGCAAGTCCCTAACAGATGGCGTATACTGTCCATAAAAATTGCGAGTTTTATGGCCTCAGCCCATCCTGAGGACAAAGGAGTCTCGAACGAAGCCCTTCGCCCTGTCAGCAGTCAGTACGAGTCCAGTCTCTGTCCTTGTAACTACTTGAGAAGACAACGTCTCTCTCTCTCTCTTTGTTTGCCCATTTGGCAAACATTTTAGCTGGTTTCGATTGTACACGAAACTAGAGAGTCCATCTGGACTCCTTGTTAATTGGCGATTAATTTGCTAATTTAAATCTCTATTGTTTATAACTTTAATATAAACAATAGAACATTGACTAAGTAGTCACTATTAATTAATAGGAGAGAGAGAAATAAAATTATAATTTATATTATAATTTTGATCTGTTTGATCGACCAACATTCGCCACCTGGCAATCATATGAACTGCTTGTTCAACTCTGCTGCTGACTGGAGAAAGCCAATTTCTTCTTTTGTCTTGGGAGACATCAGGCCGCCATCTTCCTTTGTTTTGGGGACATTCGGCTGCACGCTGTTCAACATTTCGACATCCCTTGTTCGATAAGTGACATTTGTTTTATCCATTTTTTATTATCTTAACACTGATTTTTGGATTCTGAACATTCATTTTTAATAATTTAGTCAAATAATTTAGTAAAATAAGTGTCATTGATTGACCTTTATTTCACTAAGGTTCATTTTTGACCTATTTGCCTTTATTGTTATTTTTCTTTATATTTTGTCTTAAAATTTAATTTGGTTCCAATATTCTCTTTTATGATTTAATAATTTGAATAATTTAATTTAATTTAATTTTGGAATTCCAAATAATCTATTTTCACTTTTACTTTTTGTTTATAATATTTTATTATTTTATTTTTGCATGTGCTCTATTATTTTGTTTCATTTTCATATTTTTACACCTAAGTTTCCCTATTTATTTGCACATTAGTTGTGTTGGAAAGTGCTATTTGGAGAGATACCCCCCTTTGTGTGCCCCATAATGACACCCCAATAAATCGTTGTTATTTTTCTTTTGTTAAAACTTTGTTTTAATTGGTGACCCCGTTTTTAATTTTATCTTTTCAGACATTTGTTTATTATTTATTATAGTTTTTATTTAATTCCTCAAGAAGGTGGGGACTTATTTATTAGATACAAATAGGTCTCAGCTTCACTATATAGATCGTTGTGACGGATACCTTACTTGCCGTAGGCAGTATAAACTTCCACCCAGTGGATGCAAAATTCCCATTGGCCACAACAGGCTTCTTTGGTTGATTTTGGTTTAGGTATTGCTTGTCTCTTACAAATTTGACTTACTGGTTCCAATCAGTGGCGTCATTTGGGGGGGGGGGCATTTCCTTCCCCCCAAGGGCTCTGACTTTTATAAAATTTGTATTATTTTAAATAAAATATTACAAAATTTATCTAGGAATATACAAACTGTACAAAATTAAACAATTAATTAAATTAATTATCTTTTGGCCAAAATTGAGTAGGCCTACCTTTTGTAAGAAAATTTTAAGAAAAAAAATGTAGGCCCCCCAAGAAAAAATTTGTCCCCCCCCCAAAAAAAATGTTGAAAATGACGCCACTGCTAATTAGCTTACAAATTGTAATTTTTTTAGCTATTTGATTAAATTTAATATAAAATAGGATCATTAGATTTATATATGTGCTTATTTATCTATTAACAAGTTTAATTTGATGTGATTTAAAGGTAGGACAATTTTCTTAGGTTAAGGTAAAAAATGGTTGTATTTATGTGGGTTTCACGAGGGTGTTCAAAATGTTTCACTTGAAACCCACACCGCAATCAATGTATTTAAGGTAAAAATTTCTAATTTATCTATTTATTTCCTTATTTAATATTTTCGGAAACTTTGTCTGTTAATACCTAGTTCCGGGGTGACCGAGCCAGAGCTCGGTCTTTTTTTTTATAAAATTGTAAAAAACTAAAAAAAGTACATCTGTAAAGTACGAATACTCGAGGGGCGCGGATTTGATTTGTATAGAAGAAATAGGAAAATACTTAAAATTTGAAAGAAATTATAACGAGACAACTTGCTCCTCTATGGAAACATCAATAAAAACACCAAAATAAGAAATAGCAGTCCAGGGAGAGCTTTGAGGAATAGCAACATTACTGGGTGATTACTTGGAGGTGATAGTGCCTTATAAGAAAACTTTAAGGTCTTTTACGGCCAATATAAAAACTATGTATATAAATATAGTATCTTTAATCATTTAATCAAATGGATTGAGATAATTTTATTCTAAAAATAATATCCTTTTTTATTATTAACTTTGCCCATCAACCGTAGGTTGGCAGGGAAAGTTAATGTAATCGTAAAAAAAATCGAAATGTTTCTGAAGCTGCCAAAATGCGTTTTGAGGTCCCCTGAATCCATTTAAGAAGTTTTTGGAATGATGTCTGTGTGTGTGTGTGTCTGTGTGTATGTCTGTGGTAATTTTTTTCGTCAACGAAATCTCAAAAACTATTCATTTAATTGTTTTGAAATTTTGCACCCATAAACTAGGGGTAGAGGCCAAGAACTGAAAAGCTTTTGGTAAACATCGGACCATTAGGGGGGGCTCTAGGGGGGGGGACAAAATTTTTTTTCTTACATAACCTATAATTTTTTTTATATATTCAGAAACTAGACTTCCTCCCTAGTAAAATGATATATAATATGTATAACATCGGACTATCAGGGGAGGCTCTAGGGGGGGGGGGGACAAATATTTTTTTCTTGAGTAGTGGGTGGGCAAAGTTGTGCGCTCGGCTTAGTCCGACCCTTTATATAAATTTGTTTCATTGAGAGCTCGTGTCAATCTAACCTTGACTCGCATAGCCTGTTGGTCCTTATAAAATGGCAAAAATATTTTATACGATTGTGCCGTGCCATTCGACATTTTGAGGATTTTTGTTGACACGCTTCAGGTTGTTATATATTTTTATTTTATTTATATACCTTGTATGTAACTTATGTTTGTTGATTTTATCATTGATTTTATTATAATTATTTGTCAATTTTGTGTGCATATGATATAAGAAAACAAAATTTCTTTTGACTGGAAACTCACTCGCTCCTTTCTATTATTGATTGTAGCCCTGATGATGGTCGTATATCTGACCGAAACGTCGGCTTGAAGCGATAAATAAACGAAATAAAATTAGCTGCAATCGCTCTTTTCTTTCTTCCTTACTCTAAATTCTAATATGTTGAATATATTCCTCTATTTCTGACGTGCACATGATGAAAGGTAAGTTAATTAAAGTTAAAATTAATTAAAACACCAGATGTTTATTTGTATAATAATTATTTAATCTCTTTATTTATTATTATAAAAATAAACATCTGACGTTTTAATTAATTATAAACTTTATAAACTTTAATTAACTTACTTTTCATTTCTAAATTCTAAATTCAATTCAAATGAGATTCACCCAGGATCTACTCATAAATTGAGATTGTCACAGATGTAACAACCTTTATAATCTTACACTTGTTATCTCAAGGCCACAGAATGAGTGGCCGAAACGTTGTAATTGTTACAATAAACCACAGTTAAACAGAAAATCAAATTCTTTTACTAATGATAACTACAGTGAAAGCATAAACTCCAAAATTCTAAAATTTACCTTTTTATAAAGTTTTTTCTAAAAAAATATAAATATATAATGATTGGGATTAAAAGATAAAACGCAGGAAATTGTTATTATCTTAGGAATAAATGAGTAAGGCTAAAGGCACACCAATCGAGCAAAAACGTTTTCGATCAAAATGTTTTGTCCAAAAGCAAAACGTTTTGCTCGATGCCAAAGCACACCGATCGAGCAAAAAGGTTTTCGGACAAAACATTTTGTTCGATGATGTCGAATCATGACCAATTGTGTTTTGTCTATTCGGTGTGCATTGACCCATAGAAAAGCATTGAAAAAACAGTCAAAAACGTTTTTGCTCGATCGGTGTGCGTTCAGCCTAAAAATAACAAAATATTTTTATGTATATATATAATGCATTTATTTATTATGTTACAATTATTAAACACTTCACAACCAGTCTAATACAGGTATTGTTTAAAGTTTGTGTATGCAATACATTCTTTTAATACATTAGGCATGAACAAAACATAAACAAGATTCAGTATATTCATACTTATTTTGACATTTAATAATTATTTTTTGGATAATTTTATAGATGGAAGAAGGCAAGTACAGGTGCAGCAAATAAAGAGAGCCTTTGGATGCCAAATGCCGAAAAGGAGACGTTTCGGACAAAATTTTATTCGTCCATCCTCAGTCCTGGTAAGCTTATACTAAGAACTGAGAGACTGCGGATGGACGAATAAAATTTTGTGCGAAACGTCTCCTTTTCGGCATCCAAAGGCAAGAGATTTGCTGCACCTGTAGGCCTACTTGCCTTCTTCCATTCCATAACATCAACAGCAACTCTTCAACTTAGATAATTTTATATCAAAAATAAAATAAGATGCTTTCCAAAAGTTTAATTCAAATTTTGTTTTTTGTTTATTAACCATATAATAATGCATCTTGAAAGAACAAATTATGATAAAATTAAAAACAGTAGTATAGTTTTTTCTTCTCAGTCGAGTGAGTGCTTTCATAGTGGATGGATCACGCTCTGCAACTCAGCGCTCCGCCTAACAGATAATCAACTTTAATTTTTCTTAACCCTTTTTCTTTTCATTACCATTGTTACACTTAATAAATTAATCATTGTTTATTTCTACTCTCTTCTCTGAGACTGGCCAAGGGCCATGTCTCCAAATGGAGGGGGAGGAGACAGGGAGTCTTCTCCCTCCACAGCTTCTCCCATAGAAAAGTTGCCAGTGAAGCGACTCAGGAGCACTAGTAATAAACCTCGAGATAGTAGTAGATCGCTTATTTATCTTAATAATCAAAATGAACAACCTAGAAACATGAGTAATTTTCTAACACAGCCACGATTCCTAGTAATCTCACATGCTAACAAGGAAAAAAATTTATCAAAAGTGTCCCCTTTTTTAATTAATAAAGTTATTAATTATCAGGCCGGTCAAGTCAAACAAATTAAAAAACTACATAACGGTACTATTTTAGTGGAGACATTATTAGATAAACAAGCTGAAGCTCTTCTAAAAATGGACAATTTTATTAAAGACATTCCTGTGATAGTAAAACCCCATCAAAAACTCAACAGTTCAAAAGGACTAATATATTGCCCTGATTTAATTGAAACCTCGAAAGAGGAAATTCTTTTAGAACTGAAAGAGCAAAATGTGGTAGATCTTTATAAAATTACTCGCAGAGATAATGGAGAGATTATTTCAACACCTTTGATCGTCTTAACATTTTCAACCCCAAATCTCCCCCTCAGAATCAGGGTTGGCTATCTTAACCTGGAGGTTAGAAAGTACTATCCAGCACCTATGCGTTGTTTTCTTTGTAACAAATTCTCCCATACATCTAGCCGCTGCACCTCTGGTACTGAGACGTGCGGTTTCTGTGCGGAACCAGCTCACAAGGGCTTTGGATGCGGTGATCGCCCCGCCAGGTGTGTAAACTGTAATCAACAGC
Source organism: Euborellia annulipes (assembly GCA_023213315.1). Classification (NCBI taxonomy): domain Eukaryota; kingdom Metazoa; phylum Arthropoda; class Insecta; order Dermaptera; family Anisolabididae; genus Euborellia; species Euborellia annulipes. Next base: position 207,812 of record JAKCPI010013626.1, read on the forward strand.
ACCCTTCTTTCTACCGAGGATGTCCTGCCTACTTGAAAGAGAAATTAATTATAAAACGTTCCGTTGATCAAAACATCTCATACTTTGCTGCAAAGAAACAACTAGAGAAAAGTGACCCGATATTAAGTTATTCATCTGCTACTCAATCCTCGAATCAGTGCTCCTCATGTCTGGAACTGAAAAATACAATTAAACAGTTGAAGGAACAAATAGATTTTTTAAATGAAAAAATAAATATGCTTATCCCTGTTAATATGAATACAGACTCTAACGAAAATGATAAAACAGATTCAAATACAGAAGGAATGGAGACTGAAGTGGAAATTCAAAAGGAAACACCTCCCCTAAGCCCCAGCCCCTCCTTGAGGCAACCCGCCAGGGGTGATAACTTAAGTCTAAAATCTATCATAAACTCAAAGTCAGATGGAGAGGAAACCTCCAGTGAATCTGAATTTAAGCAAGTTTCATATAAAAAAAGTAAAAAGAGTAAAAAGGGATATAGTGGAGGTAGAGTGAAGTTAAAACTCAAACCTGTATAATTTTTTTCTTACTATATAAGATGGCCAATCCATTAAATAATATTATTCAGTGGAATGCAAACGGTTTTTTTTCTAAACTGGAAGAAATTAAAATTTTAGTAAAATATTATGACCCTGCAATCCTTTGCATTCAAGAAACACACACTAGAAGCTATCAAAAAATCTCCTTGAAGGGTTACAATGTGGAACGCAAAGATGATGATACGGGTCTAAAAGGTCATTCCGGAGTTGTACTATTTATTAAAAATGATATCATTTACTCACCACTACAGGTAAACTCACCCCATCAGATAGTGGCCATTAGATTAAAGAGTCCTGCTCTCACTATTTGCAATCTCTACTTACCACCATCCAAGCATATAGATGGAAAAGAGATAGATGATATTTTAAGTCAACTTCCCACACCCTTTCTCATTACAACTGATGCAAATAGTCATAGCCCTCTCTGGGGTAGCAAACATCAATCTCCCAGGGGCAGATTATTGGAAAAAATTATTCAAGACCACAACATCTCACTCCTTAATACAGGAGATCAAACTTATTTTAGTTCTACGCATAAGACCTTCTCAGCAATAGATTTAACTCTTAGCTCTTCATCTTTACTAAACCGACTGACGTGGCGAATTCACAAGGACTTGTGTAGCTCAGATCATTATCCCATAATTATTAGTCTGCCCCAAATTGCACCCCCTTCAAGGATGCATGCAAGATGGAAAATTGATAAAGGAAATTGGGAATTATTTAATAAACTTTTAACTTTGGAAGGAAAAGATAATAAATCTCCATCAGATTTGAATCTTTTTATGAAAAGGATTATAAGAGCTGCTGATGCCTCCATTCCCAGAACGAATACTAAACCCAAGCACACACCAGTCCCTTGGTGGTCTAAAGATATCGCGTTTTCAATAAGTGAGAGAAAAAAAGGCCCTACATAAGTTTCAAATTAGCCCAACAAATGAAAATTTGATTTATTTTAAAAAAATGCGTGCTCGCGCCAAATATTTAATTAAAACTGCCAAGAAGAGTTCTTGGAAAGAGTATATATCTTCGATAACTTATGCTACTCCAACTAAAATAGTGTGGGAGAAGATTAAGAAGATTCAAGGATCCGCTACTACCTTGTTCAAGCCATTAATTGAAAATAGCATCTTAATCTCAAATCCTTTCGAAATAGCAAACAGTTTTGCTAGATATTTTTCTAGAATCTCTTCCTCACAAAACTATGATAGATCATTTATCCAACTAAAAAATAACGCAGAAAATTCTTTTTTGGACTTTTCTTCGTCCAACAATGAAGCATATAATCTCCCTTTTCGATATGAGGAACTCGAACATGCATTATGCCAAAGCAAAAAATCTGCCCCTGGCCCAGACAATATACATAACGTGATGCTCAAGAATATGAACTTCGAGTCTAAAGTAGAGTTGCTAGAGGTTTTAAATAATCTCTGGCTGAATGACACGTTTCCTGACTTATGGAAAAGAGCAATTCTTATACCGATTCTCAAGCCAAACAAACCAACTCATTCTGTGGAAAGCTACCGTCCCATTTCGCTCACCAGTTGTGTATCAAAATTATTAGAAAGAATGGTCAATAAAAGGTTAGTTTGGGTTCTCGAAAACGGTAATCTAATCTCAAATCAGCAGTGTGGCTTCAGGCAAAGAAGATCCTGTATGGACCATCTCACTAGATTAGAAGATTACATTCAAAATTCATTTATTATGAAACAACACACCATCGCAGTCTTCTTCGATTTAGAAAAGGCTTTTGATAGAACCTGGCGATACCTCATTCTTGAAAAAATCCACAAGTGGGGAATCAAGGGACATTTGGCCTATTTTATAAAAAACTTTTTATCGGACAGGAAGTTCCAAGTTCGTATTGGGAACACTCTCTCTCAGATTCAATGCCTAGAGAATGGAGTTCCACAGGGGGCGGTAATAAGCACCACGCTATTTTCAATAGCAGTAAATGATATTGAAAAGTATATAAAGTCGCCTGTTCAATACTCACTTTTCGTTGATGATCTCACAATCTACCTAAGATCTTCAAATTTAACGTATCTAAAAGCGAAACTTCAAAGTTGTATAAACAGCATCAGTAAGTGGGCTTCTGAAAGAGGCTTTAAAATATCAACTGAGAAGACCTCCTGTATGCACTTCTGCAGGCTCCGTAAACAGCATGAAGATCCTCTCCTATTGTTGAATGCAAATCCCATTGTCTATAAGGATTCAAACAAATTTCTTGGTTTAATAATGGACAAAAAACTAAATTGGAAGAACCACATCGAACACCTGAGAATCAAATGTTTGAAATCCTTGAACTTAATGAAGGTCCTTTCAAACACAAACTGGGGTGCAGATTCAACAAGTCTAATAAGTGTATAGAACTCTCATACGATCCAAGCTAGATTATGGAGCACCTATATATGCATCTGCAAGAGCTATTATAGACCAAAACAAATATCACTTTTGAATATTTTAAAATCTTGAGGCAATAAATTTGCCACACCTGTCAGATTCCACTTTTCGGGAGCACGGCCAATTTCTGGCGGCCGATTTTTAAATGGCAACGTCGCATTAACAGACGCGCAGGCCATGTTAACTAATGTTAAAATATTATTTATTACAAATTAATTGATATCTCCTTAATTAGTGGATGTATAGGGATGAAAATTAGCATACATACACAGAATTAAATGCTGAATCGAAATATATAATTAAAATTAAGATAAAACCAGTGAATATAAATAAAATTAAGATATAGAAAAAAATAAATAACTCCTAAACTAAAAGAGGTGCCCAAACGAAAAAATTAGGCTAAATAGAGGATTAAAATCTGAATAGAATGATATATATATTAATAGGGTGGCCCCCGTAGGAGGGGGTAAAAAAAATAAAAACTAAAATAATTTAGTTATAAGAATCGGCCGCTGGCTTATAACTCAATAATAAAAAGAGGTGCCCAAACGAAAAAATTACCGTTAATTAGAGAATTTAATTCTGCATCGAATGATATAAATTTGAATAGGGTGGCCCCCGTCAGAGGGGGTGAAAAAAAATAAAAACGACTTTTTTTTTTAATAGCTCCTAAACAAGGCGAGGTGCCCAAACAAAAAAAATTGCATTTGATAGAGAATTAAAAGACGAATCCAATGATATATAGATGAATGGGGTAGCCCCCGTCGGAAGGGGTGAAAAAAAATAAAAACTGCTTTTTTTAATCAAATGACCTTAATTAAATCAATTAATTACTCGTAAACTAGACGAGGTGCCCAAACGAAAAAATTACCATTAATTAGAGAATTTTAAGCTGCATGCACTCATATATAATTATTAAGGGTGGCCCCCGTCGGAGGGGGTGAAAAAAATTAAAAACTACTTTTTTAATTTCTACTTCCAAACTAATCTAAGCCCCAACAGTCCTGGTCGTCCTCCTATACATATTTTCTTCATAAACTTTCTCTAACTCACATTCTTAAAGCATTAATTTATATTCAACGTATAAATTATTTAAAAAAAAAAATATTTTTTAAATTCGTTAAATTTTTTCAACGGTTTTTTTTTTTTGTCACTGATTCAACCAGGGAGGTAGGGAGGGACATTGAGCTGAGAAAATTGTCGAAAGCCTACGTCACGGATACGTCACGTCCGCCATCTTGTCTTGACCGCAATATTGAATTATCCATTGAGTCTAATAGAAAATTACATAGAGTTATAATAAAGATTTTCAATATTATACTGCCCCCTAAATAAATAAACGAATAAATAGACTATTTAAAATTATAGTTTTCGAATTGTTTTAGGTTTTTAGTTCTCAAAAAAATTAAAAATCGAAATTTAAGCCCCATTTCCCGCTATTTCGTTTGTATTAGGCATTGGTTGTGAGCCTCGCAGTTGAATAATCAAATGCACCTGAGCACATTGCCGATGTTACAAAAGGCCCTTCCTATGCAGTTCCCCTGTGCATCATTTCATTTGAAAAAGAATTTTTATTCTCTCTCTCTCAATAATTCTATAAAATTTGAATTTTTATCCCTTTTATTTGGCAACTTTTTTTTTTCTGATTTGCCGAAAACAGATGCGCCAAATTCAGAATGTAATAAGTGAGAAAATTAAATTGAATGAATTCTTTTTTAAATAAAAAAAAAACCTAAGGGATAATATGATTTGACGCAATCAGTTCGCCAATTTTTAAAGTCCAATCAATAAAACTCTTTGAGATTAAATAATATCGCTTGGGAGCATATCTTTATAAAATTTTTATTTTTCTATTAGCTACCTAAATAAATATTGCATATAATAATTTAAAATATAGTAAAAACGTCTTGCGATGCAAAAATTGATTTTTTTAATAAAATGCTCGTTCTGTATTTAACAGTATATAACATATCATGTCTATAAATTTATTGTAAAATACCAATTTCGCTATATTATATTTTTCTTTAAATTACTATTTGACCTCAAAATCTCTCTTCAGTCAATTTTGTCAGGGAATAACACTTTAAAATTACTATAGAGAGTAAATTTTCTGGGAATGATACTGAGGTGTCTGAAGTATCTTTATCACTTATATCGTTTTTTTCCACTCAACGGATTTTTAAGTTGAATTTAGTCAGGACTGGAGACAAACGTCTTATTTATTAGGCCTACCCTGAGTTTCAATATGGGGAAGTTAAGGAAAATCAGAAAAATAGACAACCAAGATATGCGAAATTCTTCCGTTCCCCCTCTCTCTTTCCACATCCCAGAATTTTTACCATAAGTTGGTTTTGAACCTGAGCTGCTTTCAACACAGGATTACAAACTTATCCTTTTTGTTAATCGTCCCCCTATCTTTAAATTTACACTATTATATTAGTGGTTCAAAGCAAAAGAGGACAAGTCCAAAAGTTAACAATTTTCTTATTTTTCCCTTTTTGGATAGTAAATTATGGTAGTTATTCGGTGTACTCGTTTGAACCATGTCCGGAATTCCAATACTAATCCTCCAGAGTGCAGCAGTTCCTTAAAGCAATAAAAAAAAATGTGAACATAAAATTTAAAGTGTGTACTTAGATAAAGTATAAGTTGCTGAGATGTAAAATAAATCAAAGTTGTATATTTTAAGAGGAATTAAATATAAGGCTT